>JAJPUD010006130.1:0-68795 GCA_023553655.1 Myrmecobius fasciatus | reverse complement strand
ATGTTTCAAACCACCTCCAATTGTTCACTGAAGAAAGCCATATACACCCAGAGAGAGGGATGCGAAATGTGGACCACAACATAACATTCTCATACTCCTTGATTGATGTTTGCTTACATTGTGTTTCCTTTATCTGATATATCGTTCGTATAGATAAGATTTTTCTTGCACACCAATGATAAGTTTGGAAATATGTATACATATATTTGATTTGCCAATATTTTAACATAATTAACATGTAGTGGATATTCTGCCATCTAGGGGAGGGGTGGGGAGATGGGGGGAAAAATTTGTAACGGAAAGCTATGTAAGGGTTATTGTTGAAGAATTACCCACACATATGTTATGCAAATAAAATAAAAATTTAAAAAAAATTAAAATTAAAATTAAAATTAAAATTAAAATTAAAAAAAAAAAAGCAGGGGTAGCAATCCTGATTTCAGATCAAGTAAAAGCAAAGATAGATCTAATTAAAAGAGATAAGGAAGGAAATTATATTTTACTAATGGATACCATAGATAATGAAGCAATTTCAATACTAAACATATGTTTAAATTAAGAGAGATGCAAGAAGAAATAACCAGCAAAACTATACTAGTGGGGGATCTCAACCTTGCTCTCTCAGAATTAGATAAATCAAACCACAAAATAAATAAGAAAGAAGCTAGGGAGATAAACAAATTGTTAGAAAAGTTAGGTATGATAGATCTTTGGAGAAAATTGAATGGAGACAGAAAGGAATTTACTTTTTTCTCAAAAGTTCATGGAACTTATACAAAAATTGATCATGTGTTAGAGCATAAAAACCTCAAAATCAAATGCAGAAAGACAGAAATATTAAATGCATCCTTTTCAGATCATAATGCAATAAAAGTCACTTGCAATATAAGGCCAGGAGAAAATAGACCAAAAGTTAATTGGAAATTAAATAATCTTATCCTAAAGAATGAATGGGTGAAAGAGCAAATCATAGACACAATAATTTCATCCAGGAGAATGACAGTAATGAGACAACATATCAAAATTTGTGGGATACGGCCAAAGCAATTATAAGGGGTAATTTTATATCTCTAGATGCTTACTTGCATAAAATAGAGAAAGAGAATATCAATGAATTGGACTTACTATTAAAAAAAAACTAGAAAAAGAACAAATCAAGAACCCTCAATTAAATACTAAATTGAAAATACTGAAAATAAAAGAGGAGATCAATAAAATTGAAAATAAGAAAACTATTGAATTGATAAACAAAACTGAGTTGGTTTTATGAAAAAACCAACAAAATAGACAAACCTTTAGTTAATTTGATAAGAAAAAGGAAAGAGGAAAATCAAATTGCTAGTCTCAAAATGATAAGGGAGAACTTTCCTCCAATGAAGAGGAAATTAGAGCAATAATTTGGAGTTACTTTGCCCAACTTCATGTCACCAAATTTGATAATCAAAATGAAATGGAGGAATATCTACAAAAATAGAGATTGCCCAGGTTAACAGAAGAGGAAATAAATTATTTAAATAGCCCCATCTTAGAAAAAGAAATAGAGCAAGCTATTAATCAATTCCCTAAGAAAAAATCTCCAAGGCCAGATGGATTTACAAGTGAATTCTACCAAACAATCAAAGAACAATTAATTCCAGTATCATATAAACTATTTGAAAAAAATAGGGAAAGAAGTTGTATTACCAAATTCCTTTATGATACAGATATGGTGCTGATAGCTAAACCAGGTAGGGTGAAAACAGAAAAAAAACTATAGACCAATTTCTCTAATGAATATTGATGCAAAAATCCTAAATAAGATATTAGCAATAAGATTACAGAAAGTTATCTTAAGGATAATACACTATGACCAAGTAGGATTTATACCAGGAATGCAGGGCTGGTTCAATATTAGGAAAACTATGTGCATAATCAATTATATTAATAACAAAACTAAAAAAAATCACATAATTACCTCAATAGATGCATTCCTATTAAAAACACTAGAGAGTATAGGAATAAATGGGCTTTTTTTCCTTAAAATGATTAGTAGCATCTACTTAAAACCATCAGCAAGCATCATATGTAAATGGGGACAAACTAGACCTATTCCCAATAAGAGCAGGAGTGAAACAAGGCTGCCCACTGTCACCATTACTATTTAATATTGTATTAGAAATGTTAGCTTTGGCAGTAAGAGAAGGAAAAGATTAAAGGAATTAGAGTAGGGAATGAGGAAACCAAATTTTCACTCTTTGCAGATGACATGATGGTATACTTAGAGAACCCTAGAGGCTCAACTAAAAAACTACTAGAAACAATTCACTACTTTAGCAAAGTTTCAGGATACAAAATAAATCCACATAAATCATCAGCCTTTTTATATATTAACGAGAAACTTCAGCAGCAAGAGATACAAAAAGAAATTCCATTCAAAATAACGGTTGATAGTATAAAATATTTGGCAATCTGTCTGCCAAGGAAAAGTCAGGAACTATACAAACTAAACTACAAAACACTTTCCACACAAGTAAAGTCAGACCTAGTCAATTGGAAAAACGTGAAGTGCTCATGGGTAAGCCGAGCGAATATAATAAAAATGACAATACTACCCAAACTAATTTACTTATATAGTGCTATACCAATCAAACTCCCCAAAAACTATTTTACAGATCTAGAAAAAATAGTAGCAAAGTTCATTTGGAAAAACAAAAGGTCAAGAATTTCAAGGGAATTAATGAAAAAAAAAAAAGGCTGATGAAGATGGTCTTGCTGTGCCAGATGTAAAACTATATTATAAAGCAGCGGTCATCAAAACCATTCGATACTGGCTAAGAAATAGAGTAGTTGATCAGTGGAAAAGGATAGGATCATAGGACAAACTAGGCAATAAGTATAGCAGTCTAGTGTTAAACCCAAAGACCCCAGTTTTTGGGATAAGAACACAATATTTGACAAAAACTGCTGGGAAAATTGGAAACTAGTATGGAAGGAATTAGGGCTTGACCCACACCTAACATCACATACCAAGATAAGATCTAAATGGGTTCATGATTTGGATATAAAGTGTGATATTATAAGCAAATTAGAGGAACATAGTAAAGTTTACCTCTCAGACCTGTGGAGATGGAATAAATTTATGTCCAAAGAAGTACTGGAACTCTTAATTGAATACCAGATAGATAATTTTGATTATATTAAGTTAAAAAGTTTTTGTACAAACAAACCTAATGCAGACAAGATTAGGAGGGCAGCAATAATTTGAGAAATCATCTTTACATTTAAGGGTTCTGATAAAGGTCTCATTTCTAAAATATATAGAGAATTTTCTTATATTTATAAGAATTCAAGCCACTCTCCAATCGATAAATGGTCAAAGGATATGAACAGACAATTTTCAGATGATGAAATTAAAACTATTTCTAGTCGTATGAAAAGGTGCTCCAAATCTCTATTGATCAGAGAAATGCAAATTAAGACAACTCTGAGATACCACTACACACCTGTCAGATTGGCTAAGATGACAGGAAAAGATAATGACGAATGTTGGAAGGGATGTGGGAAAAGTGGGATACTGATACATTGTTGGTGGAACTGTGAACAGATCCAAACATTCTGGAGAGCGGTTTGGAATTATGCTCAAAAAGTTATTAAACTGTGCATACCCTTTGACCTAGCAGTGTTTCTACTGGGCCTATATCCCAAAGAGATCTTAAAGGAAGAAAAGGGCCCCATATGTGCAAGAATGTTTGCGGCAGCCCTATTTGTAGTGGCTAGAAACTGGAAACTGAACGGATGCCCATCAATTGGAAAGTGGCTGAATAAATTATGGTATATGAATATTATGGAATATTTTTGTTCTGTAAGAAAAAGACCAGCAGGATGATTTCAGAGAGGCCCCGAGAGACTTACATGAACTGATGCTGAGTGAAATGAGCAGAACCAGGAGATCATTGTACACAGCAACAATAAGACTATATGATGATCAATTCTGATGGACATGGTTCTCTTCAACAATGAGATGTTTCAAACTAGTTCCAGCTGCTCAGTGATAAACAAAGCCATGTACACCCAGAGAGAGGCCTGTGGGATCTGAGTCTGGGCCACAACGTAGCTTTTTCACACTCTCTATTGATGTTTGCTTGCATTATGTCTTCCTTCCCTGTTTTTTTACCCTTTCCTGTACAAGATAACTGTATATATATGTATATACATATTTCATCTTTCAAATATTTTGACATAATTAACATGTATTAGATTTCCTGGCATCTAGGGGAGGGGGTGGGAGGTAGGAGGGAAAAATTTTTAACAGAAAGCTTTGCAAGGGTCAATGTTGAAAAATTACCTATGCATATATTTTGAAAATAAATAGCTTCAACAAAAAATAAAATAAAATAAAATAAAGAAAAAAAAAAGGACTCCAGGTGAACAGTGCTTGGGGAAAAATTTTCTTTTCATGTTCTGAGAATAAGCTTTATTCAACCCTTAGAAGTAATCCCATTTTTGTTCATTTTTTCAGTTTGCTGGTTTCTGGGCAACCTAACCAGATCCCTGATTTATTAAATTGCTCCACAGGATCGTGACAGCCTGGGAAAAGAGTCGGGAAAACTTTAATCCGAGGGAGCTAGGAAGGCCAGCCTTTCTTTCTTTATTAGCCACTGGAGTGGAGGGAGGGATTCCTTCTGTGCTTTTGGAACTGGCTGGGATGGAGGTGGAGTTGCACAGGAAAAAATATTTTGTTAATTTAAAATGTTTATTTTCCAATTTCTGAGTAGTCGGAGGACTTCTCTCTCAAAGGTCTTTGATCTCACAACCATCAAACTACTTGACCAGCAGATGCAGTTGCTACTGCAACCAACAGGAACTAATATCCTCAGGACTGATATGACTCCCTCTGGATTACTTTTTTTTTTTTTTTTTTTGGTTCCTTCTCCTTCTCTTCCTCTTTCCCTCTGCTTTTCCTTTACACAGGATGGTGACATCTCAGGCTATCTCAAAGAGCTTTTATGGGTTTGTAACAAGCAGCCAAGTAGATTGTGGTGCATGTGGACCAATTTAAGAAACTTACTAGCCCAATGGCCCTGGGCAAGTCACTTAACTCCTTATTGCCACAGTTCCTCATTGTAAAACTGGAACACATTGGAGAAGGAAGTGGCAAACCATTCCAGTATCTCTGCAAAGGAAACAGAAGAAACTGCTGAACATAATAACAATATGCTATGGATTGAATCACTTTTCAGAAAACAAAATTATAACTCATATAGTACCTAAGAGAAAAGAATGGTTTGACTACAATCTGGGAGAAATGAAACAAGAGATTTTGTATCAATGAAATAAAATCTCTGAATTTAAAAAAAATGGAAAAAGAATAGACAGCGTAGAAGAGAAACGCAAAAACTTTAAAATAGCAGAAACTGTGAAAAAGAGAATGGAATAATCAAAACTCCATGGAGTTTTATAACTCCATGAAACACATACACACATGCACATACACAGAAAATATTAGAACATAAATAATTTTTTAAATAGAAGAAAACGTAAAGTATATAATAGTTTGTAAACAAAGTTGGAAAAAAGATAGACAATGTAAAAGTCTTGAGCCTCAGGTGGAGCCAAAATGGCAGAAGCATAAACCTAGCTGAAGCCTTCCAACGTTTCACTCCAGACAAATTTAAAATAATTCCTCAAATCAAATTTTGGAGTAGCATAGCAACAAGAGATCAGATTGAGATAGTTTTCCAGTCTATTACAATTCAGAAGGTCAGCAAGAAAGATCTGTGACAACATGGTGGGTACTGGCCCAGAGTGTAGCACATCAACACTATCAATGGGTATTACAGCTGCCTGTTGCTGTAGCAATTTGTGGGGGCTCTTAGTTGAGAGGTGGTAAGAAGGGTTTGGACAATTTGTCAGAAAGAGATTACCAGGCAATCTCTCCTGGCACTGAGTATAGCTAATGCTGATTGTCAACTCTACTGTTCATAAGCAGTTCTAGGTCCCATTTCCAGAATAAAGAGGACTGCTTCTTTTTGATCACAAAAGAGCAGAAGCTCTGATTGCAGTTCCAAAGCTAAGAGAAGTGCTAGCACTTGTACGTACAGAGAAGCTGAGTCCTCATCACCCTGGATCACACCACCTTGGAAGCAACAAAAACGTGTAGACTCTCCAGAACTAGCTCTGAAAACAGCAACACACATAAAAGCCTACAGCTTAGTACAGTGTCTCTATACCTCCAGGGGAACAAAACCCAACTTCAACATAAAATTCAAAGTCAAGAAATAGTTTAGGAAAATGAAGAAAGAAAATTTTTAAAAGGTTCTTGATCATAAAAAGCAGAGAAGATCAATATGCAAACTCAAAAGAAGACAACAATATACAAAGCCTCAAAAGAAAATGCTAATTTGATCCAAACCTGACTAAAATTCCTGAAAGAATTAAAGAAGAATATAAGAGTAGTAGAGGGGGAAAAAGGGAAAAGAAATGAGAGTGATGCAAAAAAAATATGAAAAGATAATTAGCATCTTGGCAAAAGTGGTACAAAAAATACTGGGGCAAAAATAACAGTTTAAATATAAAATTGGCCTAATGGTAAAAGAGGCACAGAGATTCACTGAAGAAAAGAACTCCTTAAAAAGCAGAGTAGACCAAATGGAGAAGTAGACCAAATGAAGAAGTAGGTACAAAAGCTCATTGAAGAAAACAATTCCTTAAAAATTAAATTAACTTGCTTGTCATCTGGGGCAGGGGGGGGGGGAAGAGGAGGGGAAAATCTGAAACACAAGGCTATGCAAGGGTCAATGTTGAGAAATTATCCATGCGTATGTTTTGAAAATAAAAAGCTTTAAAAAAATTAAATGAACAAGTGGAAATTAATGATTCCTTAAGACATAAAAAAAAACAATAAAACAAAATCAAAAGGATGAAAAAAACAGAAGAAAGTGAAGTATATGGGGAAAAGCAACTCTCCTGGAAAATAGATCAAGGAGAGATAATTTAAAAATCATTAAACTACCTGTAAGCCATGACCAAAAACAGAGCCTAGATATCTTTCAAGAAATTATTAAAGAAAACTGCCCCAATATGTTAGATCCAGGGGGAAAATAAAAATCAAAAGAATTCATTAATCACCTCTTGAAAAAGATCTTAAAATAAAAACTCCCGAGAATATACAAAGCTCCTCATTCAAGGAGAAAATATTACAAGCATTGAGAAAGAAATAATTAAAACATAATGGTGTCACAGTAAAGATCATGCACAATTTAGCAGCTCCCATAGAAAAGGAGTAGCGGGCTTAGAATATGATATTCAGGGATGCAAAGGAGCTAGAATTACAACCAAAAAAATCTGCCTGGCAAAACTGAGCATAATCCTTCAAGAGAAATGAATATTTATTAAAATAGAAGACTTTCAAGCATTCCTGATGAAAAGACCAAAACTGACTAGAAATTTAACATTCAAAAAACCAAAAAAAAAAGAAATTTAATATTCAAACATAAGACTCAAGAGAAGCATAAAAAAGTAAATATGAAAGAGGGGCTTAAATTATAAAAGACTTAATAAAGTCAAAATTTTTACATTCCCAAATGGGAAGATATATGTGTAGCTCATTCATAACCCCTTCCATATACCTCATGCTAATGGCAATGAAACAGTACTGACTCACAGAGGCTCTCAATAAAATTTAACCCTCTCCCTTACCAATGCTCCATCTGTCTGTTCCATCCTATAAAAGTCTACTGGGGCCATCCAGCCAGCAGAGGCTACTCATAGCAGCAGCTCATCAAAATTCTGAATTACTAGTGCTAGAGCTGGCAACCTTGTACCATCCAAGAGCTGCTGATGCTAGTCCAGAGAACTGAGGAGTAAAGGAAATGGGAAAGGAAACAGTAGAAAGACACTGTGTGTGTGTGTGTGTGTGTGTGTGTGTGTGTGTGTGTGGTGAGGGAGGGATTATGTAGCACTTCATTAAATATGAAGGAAAGAACTTAGCATCTTATTGGAACCAATTCTGTCTCTTCAAAAGTTACTTGGGGCAGAGAATTAGGCTAGGAAACCATAGAATGTTCACTAGTCCAGCTTGGAAGGAGGAGATTGAGATGCTTTGAAATCCAATTCTCTAGAAAATTGCCATCAGAGGGACAGAGTCAGAAAATGACCATTAGTGGAAAATCAGGGTGAAAAACACTTAACTTACCAATAATCTCAGGAAGATGAAAATTCAAAGACCTTGAAAGCATGGAGGTAAATCAACAGAGAAAACATTAACAAACAAAGAAAATATGACTTCTAAATCTAGTAAGTGAATTTAGGCATCCATGATTAAATACTGCAAAAAAACCTAAAACAGAACAACTTAACACCTGATGAGACAAAGGACTCTGTAAAAATCTAAGGAAAATATGGAAGCACAACGCACTATTCCTGAGTGATTTGAAAGAGAAATGAGAATAGGAGAATGGAGTTTGTGGCCTACACACTGAAAATAATGGTCAGACAAGCCACTCTCCAATAGATAAATGGTCAAAGGATATGAACAGACAATTTTCAGATGAAGAAATTAAAACCATTTCTAGTCATATGAAAAGGTGCTCCAAATCACTATTGATCAGAGAAATGCAAATTAAGACAACTCTGAGGTACCACTACACACCTGTCAGGTTGGCTAAAATGACAGGAAACGATAATGACAAATGTTGGAGGGGATGTGGGAAAACTGGGACACTGATACATTGTTGGTGGAACTGTGAACGGATCCAACCATTCTGGAGAGCAATCTGGAACTATGCTCGGAAAGCTATCAAACTGTGCATACCCTTTGGCCCCGCAGTGTTTCTATTGGGCTTATATCCCAAAGAGATCTTAAAGGAAGGAAAGGGCCCCACATGTGCAAGAATGTTTGTGGCAGCCCTTTTTGTAGTGGCTAGAAACTGGAAACTGAAAGGATGCCCATCAATTGGAGAATGGCTAAACAAATTATGGTATATGAATGTCATGGAATATTATTGTTCGGTAAGAAATGGCCAGCAGGATGATTTCAGAGAGGCCTGGAGAGACTTGCATGAACTGATGCTAAGTGAAATCAGCAGAACCAGGAGAACATTATACACAGCAACAACAAGACTATATGATGATCAATTCTGAAGGACATGGCTCTCTTCAACAATGAAATGTTTCAAACCAGTTCCAATTGTACAGCAAAGAAAGCCATATCCACCCAGAGAGAGGGACATGAGATATGGACTACAACATATCATTTTCATGCTCTATATTGATGATTGCTCGCATTGGGTTTCCTTTTTCAGATTTTTTTGTTCATGTAGATATGATTGTTCTTGCACAGCAAGATAAGTATGGAAACATGTATACATATATTCGACTTGTCAAACATTTTAATATAATCAACATGTAGTGGACTTCCTGCCATCTAGGGGAGAGGAAGGGAATAGGGAGGAAAATTTGCTTTATAATATAGTTTTAGATCTGGTATAGCAAGGCCATCATCATCAGCCTTGTAATGGTCAATATTGAAGAACTACCCATATATATGTTATGCAAATAAAAAGCTTTAATAAAAAAATAATACTGGTCAGAATTGAAAATCCACAATGACAAGTCTCACCAAAGAAATAAAAAAGAGAACAACAGGTTAGAAATGCAAATAAATGTAAGTGAAAGGCAACTTAGAAGAAAGGAAGCAAAAAACCCAATAACATTAAAATAAAATAGGCTCACTGTGCAAGCAAAATATACTGATATTACAGAGATGGTATGTAGAGACAATTTTAGCATAGTAGATCTCCCAGAAAGACATGACAGGACATAAAAAAACCTGAACAACTAATAATGCAGAATGTGACAAAAAGAGAACTTCCCAAAACTTCTGAACATAAAAAATGAAATACTAGTTGAAAGAATTTCTAGATAATCTCCACCACCACTCCCAGGTTTCAAACGACAAAATACATAGTAAAATTTAACAATTCAATTAAGCAGCAAGTTCTGCAAGCAATCAATCTGCAAGCATTGATTGGAGATTTAAACACAACACTCATCTATACACAACATGAAACATAGGAAAGAATGTAATAATGTGTCCTGAAGAGCAATGGAGGTCAGGATGCAGCCCCAAATAACCTACCTTGCAAATCTAAGCTTAGTCATAAATTTTAAAAAGATAAATAAAAAAGATGTTCAATAATAAAGAAGTTTTAGAAACATTTTTAGAAAGAAAACCATATTTGAAGATATTATTTGCTTCTCAATCATCCTAGACAACAGAAATATAGAAGTGAATAAATGTAACAACCAAAGATAGCATCAGAAAGATTTCTTTTGAAGTCTATACAAGGAAACAAAGGTGCAGGCAGACATCTAGTTTAGGTGATAGAGAAGATGCAGGCTTAGGGCCTTATTAACAGAACCTAAAGATACTCTGTCTATAGGTGAGTTAATATTTGGGGTGGGGGAGAGACTACAACATAGGAGGGTAAATGAAAGAAGGGAGGGGAGCAAGGAGATGAAGAAAATATTTGTGGTGCTGGGGTCAAATGAAAAGGAAAGATAATCTTTGTGGTCTGAATAAGAGAAAAATCTCTAAGAAAGTGCTTGGGGTAGGGGAGGGGATTTGAAAAGGTAGGATAAGAAGGGTAGGCCTTTGATGGTAGGAAGGAATTCCACTGATGAATGCTACTATGGATAAAGAGAAATAGTATGTGAATGGAGATAGGTAGGTTGAGCTGTGTGAGTACTGGGAGATACTTTACTTGAAAAAGTATTTACCTTGGAAGTGGGGGTAGGGGGTGGATCCAAGGTGGTGGAGTGCAGACACGACTCTGTGACCTTCTCTGATCTTCCTCTAACCAATAGCAGATTAAGCCTCTAAACTGGTTCTGGAGTGAAAGCTCCCCCAAATACTTGAAGTACAACACATTTCCAGCAAAAATTACCTTCGAAGAACTCTGGAGCAGGTCTGTTTCACACAGCAGGGGATCAGGCCACTTGCTGTGCTCAGGTGGCAGCACTCAACCAGGGTAGGAGAGCAGGGCTGGGACTGAGCGTGGCTGATTCTAAGCACCTGGGAAGTCCCTGGGAGACTCTTGAGCCACTTTGCTCTGATTGCAGGCAGGTGCTTTGGCAGATCTGCCTTTTGTAAAAGGTTGATTGGAGACCGCTGAGAATTCAGGACCTAGCCCAACCAGCCCCGCACCAGAAATCAACCCAAACTGCCCCAGGGCAAAGCAGCTGCTGTTGTTTACAAGAAACACATCTAAAACATAGAGATACATACAGAGTGAAGGTAAAGGGCTGGAGCAGAATCTTTTATGCTTCAGGTGAATTAAAAAAAGCAGGGGTAGCAATCTTTATCTCACATCAAGTAAAAGTAAAGATAGATCTAATTAAAAGAGATAAGGAAGGAAACTATATTTTACTAAAGGGTACCATTGATAATGAAGCGGTATCAATACTAAACATATATGCACCAAGTGGTAAAGCATCCAAATTCCTAGAGGAGAAATTAAGAGAGATGCAAGAAGAAATAGACAGCAAAACTATACTAGTGGGGGAACTCAACCTTGCTCTCTCAGAATTAGATAAATAAAACCACAAAATAAATAAGAAAGAAGTCAGGGAGGTAAACAAAATGTTAAAAACGTTAGGTATGATAGATCTTTGGAGGAAACTGAATGGAGATAGAAGGGAGTTTTTTTTTCTCAGGGGTTCATAGAACTTATACAAAAATTGACCATGTGTTAGGGCATAAAAACCTCAAAATCAAATGCAGAAAGGCAGAAATAGTAAAGGCATCCTTTTCAGATCATGATGCAATAAAAATCACATGTGATATAAGGCCAGGAGAAAATAGACCAAAAGTTAATTGGAAATTAAATAATCTAATTTTAAAGAATGAATGGGCGAAAGAGCAAATCATAGACACAATCAATAATTTCATCCAGGAGAATGACAATAATGAGACAACATACCAAAATGTGTGGGATACCGCCAAAGCAGTTATAAGGGGCATTTTTATATCTCTAGATGCTTACTTGTATAAAATGAAGAAAGTTAAGATGAATGAATTGGGCTTACAATTAAAAAAGCTAGAAAAAGAGCAAATTAAAAACCCTCAATTAAATATCAAATTGGAAATTCTGAAAATAAAAGGGGAGATTAATAAAATTGAAAATAAGAAAACTATTGAATTAATAAAACTAAGAGTTGGTTTTATGGAAAAACCAACAAAATAGATAAGTCTTTAGTTAATTTGATTAGAAAAAGGAAAGAGGAAAATCAAATTGTTAGTCTTAAAAATGAAAAGGGAGAACTTTCCACCAAGAAGAGGAAATTAGAACATTAATTAGGAGTTACTTTGCCCAACTTTATGCCAATGAATTTGATAACCTAAATTAAATGGAGGAATATCTACAAAAAATATAGATTGCCCAGGTTAACAGAAGAGGAAATAAATTATTTAAATAGCCCTATTTTAGAAAAATAAATAGAACAAGCTATTAATCAACTCCCTGAGAAAAAGTCTCCAGGGCCAGATGGATTTACATGTGAATTCTACCAAACAATCAAAGAACAATTAATTCCAATATCATATAAACTATTTGAAAAAATAGGGAAAGAAGTTGTACTACCAAATTACTTCTATGATACAGATATGGTGCTGATAGCTAAACCAGGTAGGGTGAAAACAGAGAAAGAAAACAATAGACCAATTTCCCTAATGAATATTGATGTAAAAATTTTAAATAAGATATTTGCAATGAGATTACAGAAAGTCATCCCCAGGATAATACAGTTTGACCAAGCAGGATTTATACCAGGAATGCAGGGCTGTTTCAATATTAGGAAAACTATCAGCATAATCAATTATATTAATAACCAAACTAACAAAAATATTATGATTATCTCAATAGATACAGAAAAAACATTTGATAAAATCCAACATCCATTCCTGTTAAAAACACTATAAAGTATAAGTATAAATGGGCTTTTTCTTAAAATGATCAGTAGCATCTATTTAAAACCATCAGCAAGCATCATATGTAATGGGGACAAACTAGACCCATTCCCAATAAGATCAGGAGTGAAACAAGGCTGCCCACTGTTACCATTACTATTTATATTTTATTAGAAATGTTACCTTTGCCAGTAAGAGAAGAAAAAGAGATTAAAGAAATTAGAGTAAGAAATGAGGAAACCAAATTTTCACTCTTTGCAGATGACATGATGGTATATTTAGAGAACCCTAGAGACTCAACTAAAAAACTGCTAGAAACAATTCACAACTTTAGCAAAATTGCAGGATACAACATAAATCCATATAAATCATCAGCGTTTTTATATATTCCCAACAAAGTTCAGCAGCAGGAGATACAAAAAGAAATTCCATTCAAAATAACTGTTGATAGTATAAAATATTTGAAAATCTATCTGCCAAGGAAAAGTGAGGAACTATACGAACTAAACTACAAAACACTTTCCACACAAATAAAGTCAGATCTAATAAGTTGGAAAAACATCATTTGCTCATGGGTAGGCTGAGCAAATATAATAAAAATGACAATACTACCCAAACTAATTTACTTATTTAGTGCCATACCAATCAAACTCCCAAGAAATTATTTTACAGATCTAAAAAAAAAAAAAAATAGAACCAAAGTTTATTTGGAAGAACAAAAGGTCAAGAATTTCAAGGGAATTAATAAAAAAAAGGCTGATGAAGGTGGCCTTGCTGTATCAGATTTAATACTGTATTACAAAGCAGCAGTCATCAAAACCATTTGGTACTGGCTAAGAAATAGAGTAGTTGATCAGTGGCATAGGATAGGATTTCAGGACAAACTAGGCAATAACTATAGCAATTTAGTGTTTGAGAAACCTAAAAACCCCAGCTTTTGGGATAATTGTTCACTATTTGACAAAAACTGCTGGGAAAATTGGAAACTAGTATGGAAGGAATTAGGGCTTGACGCATACCTAACACCACATACCAAGATAAGATCTAAATGGTTCATGATTTAGACATAAAGAGTGATATTATAAGCAAATTAGAGGAATATAGTATAGTTTACCTCTCAGACCTCTGGAGATGGTATAAATTTATGTACAAAGAAGGACTGGAACTCTTAATTGAACACCAGATAGATAATTTTGAGTATATTAAGTTAAAAAGTTTTTGTACAAACAAAACTAATGCAGACAAGATTAGGAGGGAAGCAACAAATTGGGAAATTATCTTTAAATTTAGGGGTTCTGATAAAGGCCTCATTTCTAAAATATAGAGAGAATTGTCTCATATTTATAAGAATTCAAGCCACTATCCAATCGATAAATGGTCAAAAGATATGAACAGACAATTTTCAGATGATGAAATTAAAATGATTTCTAGTCATATGAAAAAGTGCTCTCAGCCACTATTGATCAGAGAAAGGCAAATTAAGATAACTCTGAGATACCACTATACCCCTGTCAGATTGGTTAAAATGACAGGAAAAGATAATGACAAATGTTGGAGGGGATGTGGGACAACTGGGATACTGACACATTGTTGGTGGAACTGTGAATGGGTACAACCATTCTGGAGGGCAATTTGGAACTATGCTCAAAAAGTTATCAATCTGTGCATACCCTTTGACCCAGCAGTGTTTCTATTGGGCTTATATCCCATAGAGATCTTAAAGGAAGGAAAGGGACCCACATATGCAAGAATGTTTGTTGCAGCTCTTTTTGTAGTGGCTAGAAACCGGAAACTGAATGGATGCCCATCTATTGGAGAATGGCTGAATAAATTATGGTATATGATTGTTATGGAATATTATTGTTCTGTAAGAAATGACCAGCAAGATGATTTCAGAGAGGCCTGGAGAGATTTGCATGAACTGATGCTGAGTGAAATGACCAGAACCAGCATATCATTATACACGGCAACACCAAGACTATATGATGATCAGTTCTGATGGACATGGCTCTCTTCAACAGTGAAATGTTTCAAACCAGTGCCAATTGTTCAGTAAAGAAAACCATATACACCCAGAGAGAGGGATATGAAATGTTGACCACAATATAACATTTTCATTCTCTCTATTGATGTTTGCTTGCATTGTGTTTCCTTTCTCAGATTTTTTTTCTTGTAGATATGATTTTTCTTGCACAACAAGATAAATGTGGAAATATGTGTGCATATATTCAATTTGTCAAGTATTTTAATATAATTAACATGTAATGGATTTCCTGCTATCTAGGGGAGGGATGGAGACTAGGGGGGAAAATTGGTAATGGAATGCTTTGTAAAGATCTATGTTGAAGAATTACCCACACAGGGAGCAGCTACATGGTGCAGTGGATAGAGCACCAGTCCTGAAGTCAGGAGGACCTGAGTTCAAATCTGGTCTCAGCCACTTAACATTCCCTAGCTGTGTCCCTGGGCAAGTCACTTAACCCCAATTGCCTCAGCAAAAAGCAAAAAAAAATTACCCATACATATGTTTTGAAAATAAAAAGCTTTAATAAAGAAAAAAAAGAAAGAAAGAAAGAAAAAGAAGTGGAGGGAGGGAATTCCTGAGTGAAATTGGAACCCATGCTTTTTTTGGAATTCATTTGATATATATAGTAAGTTTGTTTTCATCCTGTCATTTTTATTTTTTGCATATTTTTGTTCTGTATTTGATTCTATCCTGTACCTACTTAAGACATGTTTCTTTACTTCTGAGTTGAGTTCAGAAGTTCATGAGTTCAGAAGTTTAGTTTTCTTCTTTGAGTTAAACTTAAAAATTGTTTCCCAACAATTACTTGAATTGAAAGAAAACTATTATCTCTCTATAGCTAGTTTTTCTTGTACAATGCCAAAGAGTCTAGTGTGTTTTCTTTGCAATACTGGTTGTCTTTCACGCAAGTCTGGTCTGTTATTGCTTCTACACTAACTAGTTATGCAGGTGGATATCTCCAAGGAGCTTCCCCTAGTAACAAGATGTTATTGCTATCCCTGGATTTCAAACTTCCATCCAATTATGTTATTTTCCATCTGAGATGCTTCCTGTTCTTGATTCTCATCTACTTTCTAAAACTATATAAAGGACAGTAAGCCTTACCTTGTGATCTTTTTGGGCTTACTGAGAATCTGAGACTCATTTATTAGTTAAATACCAATAACTTGACCATGGTTGGAGCTTTGTGCCAGTTTACCTTATTTTGAATAGTGACACAATCATGTTATTTAAATATGTGCTGAAGCAAAAAACAACAACAACATCAATAACAACAACACCAGGGCAGGAATTCTGATCTCTGACAAAGTAAAAACAAAAATTGATCTAATTAAAAGAAATAAGGAGGGAAAGTCCATCTTCCTAAAAGATACTGTAGACAATCAGGCAATATTAATACTAAACATATATGCACTAAGTGGTATAGCATCCAAATTCTTAAAGGAGAAATCAAATAAATTATGGGAAGAAAAAGACAGAAAATTGTACTGGGGGACTCAATTGTCTCTCCTTAGAACTTGATAAATTCAAATAAAAATAAGCAAAGAACGAAATTAAGGAGGGAAGTATAATTTTAGAAATGTTAGATATAACAGTCCTTTGGAGAAAACTGAATGAGAACAGAAGGGAATATATCTTTTTCTCAGCGGCACATGTCATCTATACAAAATTGACCATATAATCGGTCATAAAGTTTGCAAAATCAAATGTAGAAGGCAGAAATATTAAACATATTCTATTCAGATAATAATGCAATAAGAACAAAGGGCAGTGGAAAGATAGATTAAAAATTATTTGGAAATCAAATATTCTAATCCTAAAGAATAAGATGGTCAAAGAACAAACCACACAAACAATAAATAATTTCATTAAAGAGATTGACAAAAATGAGGCAACCTTCCAAAATTAATGGGCTGCAACCAAAGCAGCATTTGGGAGAAAATTTGTTTCTTTAAATTCTTACATCAACAAAATGGGAAAAAGAACAGCTCAATGAATTGGGCATGCAACCAAAAAAATTGAAAAATAACAAATTAAAAATCCCCAATTGAACACCAAATTGGAAATTCTGAAAAATCAAGGGTAAAGCTAATAAGATTAAAAGCAAAAAACAAGCAAACAAAAGTACAAAAAACTATTGCACTAATAAATAAATCTAAGGGTGTTTTTATGGAAAAAAACCCCAATAAGACAGAGAAGCCATTGGATTTCTTTTAAAAAGAAAGAAGAAAATTAAATATCCAGTACCAGAGTGAACAGTTTTATGCTAACAAAACTTAGAACAGAAGTGAAAAAGATAAATATCTTCAAAAAATATTAAATATTCACACTATAAAAAGACCAGAGGGAAGTGTTGAATAACACAGTCTCGGAAAAAAGAAAGAGATCTAGCTGTAAAGGAAGTACTAAAACAACACAAAAACACCTTCTGAAACTGATGGATGAAGAGGCGAATTCTAAGAAATATTTAAAAAAAACAATTAGGATCTACATTTTACAAATTATTCTCAAAAACTGAGAAAGAAAAATTTCTATCAGAATGCTTTTATGAAATAAAATATAATTCTACTACATAAACCTAGAAAACAAAAATACTGAAGAAAAATTAGCATCTATTTAAAATCAAAATCAAGCATCATATGCAATAGAGATATACTAGAACCTTTTCCAATAAGTACAAAAATGAAGGAAGGATGCCCATCTTACCTACCATTATTTGTTATAGTTTTTTTTAAATACTAGCAACAACTGTAAGAATAACAGTAAGATAAAAGAAAGAAATTATAGGTATGAAGGTAAGTAAAGAGTATATAAAACTACCCCTATTTGCTAAAAATATGATGGTATACCTGAAAAATCCTAGTAAATCAGTAAAAATACAAATTGAGGTAATAGCTTTAGCAAAATTGCATGCTACAAAATAAATCCTCAAAAATCAGCACCATTTCTATATATTAATAACAAAACCCAAGAAACAACAATAGAGAAATTTCATTCCAAATAACTTCCAAAATTCTAAATAGCACATGATGCATAAAATATTGGGATTCATTCTGATGTAACATAGCTTCTAGGGCAGATAGCAATGATTTTGAGGTCCCCTGACCTTAGGGGACTTCTGTTCAACCAATTCTAAATCTTCTGGCTTTGGAGTCTGCCTTAGAGAACTCCCACACCATATCTAAGAATAACAATTTCTGATTCTGAAATCTCCAGGCCTCCTGAGACATTAGTGAATAGACCATTCCAGTTCATTGTTGACTATCAGATAGATAATCTGTTGGTCAGTGAGAACCAAATTCCAGAGACCACTCCTTGGTCCTATTTCTGGGCCATAAAATTAGCATATCTATAACATGAAGAACTAGATAAATAGATTCTCCTTGCTTCTATTTCTTTCCTAAATTCTCTTGGAATTTAGACCACTTGTAATTACATTACAATTACAATATATTTTGCCCCTTGACTAGGAAATGGGTTCAAGCCTGCAGATTCTTTTGAAATACCTCATGACTACTGGAGTCCCACTCCAATGAAAGACTGAGAGTTTCAATGAGTATCCAAGTTCAGATGGAAGATGTGCTTTGCAGTCTTCCTTTTATTAATCTGAGTGCCAGTGTTTTTATACTTTTCAATCTGGTGTCTCACCATATCACTAGCTCAATACGTAATCCACACATTGACATTTCTGTCAATACCAAGATGCCTGTCTACACAGAATTGTAAATAGCACAGTTGTGATGCTCACCAACATCAACAGAATTATAAATAGTTGTGATATTTATCAATACAGAGCAGAGATTATCATATCAATGTATTTACCTCAAGTATGTCTTTGATTCATTGTACAGTTAAAACTCTTGATTCCTGTCCTAAATTTACTAAGAATGTCTTTGATTCATTGTATGGTTAAATACCTTTTCCTGTCCTAAGTTTACCAGTTTTTATGACCTGTTGCAGGCATTCTCCATCAAGATTTACCAGGTCTGTCGTTACAATTGAGCTGAATGGTGAGTCTGAATCCATAGTCCTAAGAGCAAGTAAGATTGTAGTCTTGCTGTTTATGGACTTATTCAATACTGGCCCTCTACACATGACACTCACTTGTGACCCCAAACTTTTGCAGTCCCTTTCCAACCTCAACCAAAAAAAAAAAAGATTTTCAATGGAGCTGTGACATGGTACAACTATTTTAGAAAGTGATTTGGAATTGTAGAGTGTGGAATTATATATAGTGACTAAATTGTCCTTATCCTTTGAACCAGAGGCTCTGTTTCTAGATTCATACCTCAAGAAAACTACTTATGAGTATAACCAGGAGAACATTGTACACAGCAACAAGAAGATTATAAGATGATCAATTATGATGAATGTGGCTCTTTTCAATAGTGAGGTGATTCAGGCCAGTTCCAAAGGTCTTGTGATGGAGAGAACCACCTATAGCCAGAGGAAGGACTGTGGGGACTGAGAGTAGATCACAATATAGTATTTTCACCTTTTTGTAGTTGTTTGCTTACATTTTGTTTTCTTTCTCTTTCTTTCTTCCCCCTTTTTGATCTGATTTTTCTTGTGCAGAATGATAGTTGTAGAAATGTGTATAGAAGAACTGTACATGTTTAACATATATTGGATTACTTGCCATCTGGGGGGGGGATGGGAAGAAGAGGGGGAGGAAAAAAATTGGAACAAAAAGTTTCGCAAGGGTGAGTGTTGAAAATTATCTATCATGTTTTGAAAATAAAAAGCTTAAAAAAAGAGAAATCCACTTATAAGAATCAAGTTCCCATATACATCAAAATATTTCTAGCAGCACCTTTTATGATAACAAAGAATTGGAATAATATTGCCAAAATTAATTTACATATTTATGCTATATCAATTAAATTATCAAGGGGATTCTTTATAGAACTTGATAAAATATTAATAAAATTCATCTGGCAAAACAAAAGGTTTAGAGTACCAAGGAAAATGATGAAAAGAGGTAGAAATGATGCCCAAGTAAATGCTCTTTGATTGGAGAATGTCTAAACATTTGTGGCATGTGAATGTAATGGAATATTACTGTGCCATCAGAGATGAAATGTGATGCAGAGAAGCATGGAAAACTATACATGAACTGATGAAGAATGTTTTCTGGAAAAAAAAACACATACATGTAACTTTTTGTTGTTGATTCATTTCCATTGTGTCCTACTCTTCATGACACTTCTCTAGCTCATTTTATGAGGAGGAACTGAGGCAAACGGGGTAAGTGACTTGTTCAGGGTCATATAGTTAGTAAGTATCTGAGGCAAGATTTGAATTCAGAAGATAAGTCTTTCTGACCTCAGGCCTGGTACTCTATCTAATATGCCACTTACAACAGTGCAAATGGAAGGAACAACTACACACACACACACACACACACACACACACACAAATATAGCAAAATTATAAAGTCCAGCAGGACTCAAATAAAGAAATAAGTGAAGACAACCACAACCTCTAACTTTGTAGAACGAGAGGTCCACAGGTGTTACATGCTACACATGATTTTGGACTTTTTTTAATGTTATCAATCAGCTATAATGACTTTTTTTTCCTGTATAAAAAAATCACTATTTGTCTTATGGGACGTGTTTGTGGGAGTCACTATGGTGATATAAGAAACAAAATGTCAACAAAAGCTTATTAAAAAAAAAAGAAAGAATTCGATCAGTTGCACAGTTAGATACATAGAGAACATAGAGAAACCAAAGAAACAGAGTAGCCTAGTATTCTCCTTAGGTATAGTGTAGCTTTTTGTCTAGGCTCTTTATAATACCTTACAGAATCTGCTTTCCTTACTATGTTCACCAACTGCTTCTAATTCAGGCATAATGCTAGTATACCAATGGGAAATACCACAAATACATATGGATATATGTACATATATATATTCATGGGTGTATAATACACATATATCTATATGCTAAGATAAAATTATTCAAGGGGTCCATTGATCAGAAACTATTACCAATCACTGAATCAACATATAGACATAATTATGTGTAGACTTATCTGTACAACATCAGAAAACCTAGAGCATTAGCTTTGGCTACCTAATATGAAATTTGGAATATGAATGAATAAGCAGCATAAAACAGTGGAATTTTACAAAAAGAGAAGGGGGGATATATGTTTGAAGAAAAGTAATAGAAAGGGGAAGATAAGGACATCTGCTTGCTGGTCAAAGTAGGAGCTATGATTTTTTTCCTATCCTAGATTATACAGGTACTATGACTTTTAAGCTTTGATGCCTACAGACTCAAAATAGAGATAGAAATGGCCTCTTCTTATGAGAGTGGTGGAAAGGAATCTGAATTAAAGGTTTCTTTCCCATCATAGTCTTATCAAAGAGGTAGGGGAAATAAGGTGACCTGATCCAGAAATTCGTGTGTGTGTGTATGTATGTGTACATACATGCAAATATAAGCATATATATGCAGATTACAAATGTGAGTGTATATGAGTGTATAAAAATATACATACCTATGCATGTATATGACAGTCTACTGAATGCATATAGCACCTGGGACAGTGTCTGTACAAGTGGAAAGGCTAGGGAATTTACTTCTAGGAAAAGCATGCTATGTAAGCAAATTGCCTTGAAAAAATTGTAGAGCATGCATGAACATTTTATAACTGGCTGTGGTCAGTTAACTGGTAAGGAGGAAGCTACTTGATTGGCCTTGGAAGAATTTTTATTTTTTATTTTTGTTTGTTTTTATTTTTCATAGAAAAATTTTAAAAGACTGTTTCAGTAACCTCTCCATTTGCCTTATTCAATCTTGGAGGATCTTGGTACTTCATTCATTTTGTTCAGTAAAAGAACAAGTTATAAGGAAAAGGCCTCTTCAACCTTGTGAATTCAAAAAGGTCCTAAGAGTGACTCAGTATGCTAGTATTCCAGAGTCTAAATTCTAGAGTCAGTACAGCATAGATGGACTGAACAATAAGAATGTATATTTTGGATCCTAGCCCAGCAGTAACTAATGACTGAGCTAAGTTTTGATACTTCCCGCCCCCCGCCCCCCCAAGATACAATAGGCCCTTAATGTGTTGAAGGAAAATGTTTGTGCTTTGTTCATATTATATCTTTGAAGTAAACATTCTTTTAAGAAGAAAAAACAACAACAACAACAAAATCCCCAAACTACTCAGCATTAAGTGGTTAAATAGAATTGAGGCACTAGTCCATAGCACTTAAAAGAGTGTATATTTATGACAGTAGAAAAGAGATAGGCCTTCAATCAGCTTGGCTCTGGGATAGTAAAGGCATATTTGCTACATTTAGTTGCAAAAATAATTCATTGATTTATTCTTTCTCTCTTCTATTGATGAAAAAAAATAAACATTTCCCTAAGCAATGCTTTGGCTGGAGTTCACAAATTTTGATATGTTGACACATTGTTGTCATTTTTTTTCTGACTCGTTCTTTGTCCATTAGTTCTTTAAGGATTAAATTATTTTGTCTCTAATTTTGAATGCTTTCTTCAATGGCCCTTTATTAAATATATTTTATTTCATTGTAACAAATAAATATATTTTATTTCATTGTAACATCAGTAACGGATGTACTTAATATATTTCTGCTTTTCTAAATGTGTGAGGTTTTTATGTTCTTTTACATGCTCAGTTTTTGTAAAGATGACATGCACAGTTAAGGTATATGCATATTCCAATTGACACCCCCCCCCATACTTTTCTTAAAAGCAACGTGTACTAAATAAAAATTCACAGTTCATAAGTCTTTTTTTTTCTATTTTTGTATGTAGAAAGATTTGTATTTGTTAATTTCTGTCTTTCATAACAAAAAATAAAAGGAAATTAAAGTTTAAAAGGAAATATGTAAAGAGAGTTTGTGGTGACAGGCAAATTAGGGGCTGGTCGGGAGGAGTCTTTCAGGCAGTAGATGGTCGGAAAAAAAAGCTCTGGACTGATGTAGCTTTTAACAGCATCCTCGCTCCTCCTACTCCAGTGACATGCGCTTTCGCTTTAGGCCCTGGGCTTGTGGCTGCTCCTTCTGAGAGGTAAGTATAATATGCCTGCGGGAATAGGGATTGGAAGTGCTGAGGAAGGTGGAGCAGAAATGTGCAAATTCGGGGTGGGAGAGAGTATTGCGATTTGTCGGAAGAAGATAGCTGTTGGACTGCCAAACGAAGTAGCATGAGCCCTAAATTTTTGGGGAAGCTTAGAGGCAAAGCCCCGCCTCTGCAGGGGACCTTTTAAAGGGAGGCCAGGGATGCGTGCGCAGCTCCGTCACCATTTCTGGGAGTCTTGGTTCGAGTAGGACATCGGTCCTGGGATCCTATCCAGGTATTTACTGACTCGGGCTCTGGTTCTCCTGGCTTCTTTCAATCGGAGAAGGTCGGACACCTTAATTATAACCTGAGGGAAAAATCTGTAACAGGAAGCATATTTCTTTGCCTGAGTAACTGTTTGGGGAGGGGGTAAAGGGAAGGAGAACCACTGGGCAGAGACGACTTGTCATTTGTCACTTGAACGGGGGCAGGGTCCGCGACGGGGGAGGGATCAGGGATCCGGAGAAAGCTTCAACCAGCAAACTTTCCTGAGTTCTCACTGTAACACAAAACTTGACCACTGGAAGGCACCCTTAACTTCCTCCAGTACATCCCTCTCATTTTTACGGATGAAGTAACTCAAAAGAGAAAAAATGACTTGAGATAGGTCACACAGCTAGTAAGTGGAAACGAAGTTTCCGTTCGTCAAGTACCTGTGCTCTTTCCATGAAACCATACCAATGCTTGCTCAGTGCCTTGGTATTTTCAGTCCCCCATTGATTGTGTAACTCAATCTGTCAGGGACCTCCTGCTACATCTGATGTGTCTCTGCAGGCAATAATGCTTACTTAGCAAAGTGTTTAGTTTGTATGAGAATGAACATTCTCTGCTGTGGCTGCAGACTTGAACATTTAATGAGGTTTTGCTGAAGAAATGCACATGAAAGTAATTTTCCCAAGTCATCTAGAACCCAACCTCGAGGAATATATCCCTTGAGGGATATATTTTCTAACAGATGAAAGATAAGGAGCATAGAGAGCAACTGAAAGATCAAAGAATGAGTCTTGGAATTTTTGAGGCCTGAGAGAGCACTAATGGGGAGGAGATAGGAAGGATTTAGGGAAGGCTTCACTGGAATTGACACCTAAAATTTTTCTTGAAGGCAAATAGGAATTCTAAGACATAAATTTAAGAGAAAGCATATTCCAACCTTGAAGAATGATTTGTGAAATCCTTAGAGGTAGAAGATTGCATTTTGAGAGAAATCTGAAACATAGAATATATGAAGGTGAATATTGTAAAAACAAACTGAAAAAGTAAATGGAAGATCCATTGTAGAGGACCTTAAATTTGAAGCTGTTAATATTTTGCTGGTGGCACTAGGGACTTTTTGAAGGTTTTTGAGTAGGGGAATGGTATGGTCAGACCTGTGCTTTCCAAAAATTGACAATTGTAGGTGCTGAATTAGAACTAGGAGAAATTAGGCAGAGAAATGAATTGGTCAAATAGAGTGGTGTCAGGGATACAATGGTAATGAAGTACATGGGGAGAAGAGGAAGAATAGTTGGTATTATGGTGTTATAATCTACCAGACTTAGTATCTGATTGAAAAATAGATAAGGAAGGGAGGTACGCATGGGGAATAGGGAAGGACAAAAAAAAAAATCAAACAGATTATTGGAAGGAAATTTAGAGGGAAATAAGATGAGTCTATTTTGGAAGTGTTGAAGTTTAGTTGTCAGAAGACAGAACTTCAGGAATGAAGTTAAATAGACCAATTAGGGCTGAATGTATATGTACATTTGGGAGTCTTTTCTGTACTGATGATAATTAAATTCATGTGAATTAATGAAACTATTGGGGAGATGATGTAATACTCCTTTAGTTGGCCTGCTAATATTCTCTATTTGCCTGTATCATACTGATTATCAGTATAATCTATCATTTTAGGAACTTCTTCACACAGTACATTCCACTACTTGAGTTAAGGCAAGCTGCAAATATTTTCATTTTAAAAGGTGGGTGGGGGAAACAACTAGCATTTATTAAGCATATACTGTGTACTATACACTGTTAACAGTTTATAAATATCTCATTTGTGCCATTCCAATTGATAAACTCTGGCAATTCTTAGGAGAAATTTTACATCTCTAAATAGTTACATGAATAAAATAGAAAAAGAAGAGATAATTCAAGTTGGCATTTAACTAAAAAAGAACAAATTAAAATCCACCAATTAAATACCAAATTAGAAATTCTGAAACTCAAAGGAAAGATTAATACAATTATTAATTATTAGAAAGAAAATCATTAACTAATTAATAAAACTAAGAATTGGTTTTATGAAAAAACAAAAAAAAGATAAATCTTTGGTTAACTTGATTTTAAAAAAGGAAAAGAAAAAAAAACAAATTATCAGCATCAAAAATGAAAAGGGTGAATTTAGTAGTAATGAAAAAGAAAAGAAAGCAATAATTAGGAACTATTTTGTCCAATTGTGTGCCAGTAAATCCAACCAAATTGATGAATATTTATAAAAATATGAATTGCCCATATTAACAGAAGAGGAAATAAATTACTTAAATAATCCCATTTTAGAAAAAGAAATTGAATAAGCCATCAAAAAACTCCATAAGAAAAAAATCTCCAGGGTTATTTACAAGTGAATACTACCAAACATTTAAAGAACAATTAATTCCAATACTATGTAAACTATTTGGAAAAATAGATAAAGGAGTGTTGCCAAATTCCTTCTATCATACAAATATGCCACTGATACCCAAACTAGGAAGAGTCAAAACAGAAAGAAATTTACAGACCAATCTCCCTAATGAAGATTGATGCAACAAAAGGATAAACTCCATAAGAAATGTTTCTCACTTTCTTCCTTCTCCAAAAAACTCCTTATTTATTATTGGTGAATGTAGTCACTTCTGAGTGATTCTCCCCGCATTAAATAAACTGAATTTGGTGTAAGATTAAATCTCCAATTCTTCTCCCTTCTCAAGATGTTACATAAGGAAAAGATCCTTTTAATAGGAGTTTTTAATCTTTTTTATGTCGAAGATACCTCTGCCAAATTACATTAAAAAAGATGGTTTTTCCCCCTCATTCAAGTTTACAGACCTCTTCAGGGACACAAAGTTAATAATCTCTCCTTTAGAAGTTCTTGAATATTTGGAAGTCCATTGAGCCTTTTAAATCATGTCCTCTTTAAAAATTTTCCTGATGATCAAGGGGCTGGGGACAATGCTTATTGTGAGGATAAAATAAGATTATGTATTTGAAATTTTTTTGAAAACTAACCCTGTTCTTAGAAGGCTATCTTTCCCACATGTTCTCTCCCTGCATTCTCTCCATCCTCTTACAGTTCCATTTCTACCAGTTGCCTCATCTGATCCTGTCCCTTTCCAATACAGGTCTGGAAATCCTGGAATGATTCCAACACTAAGACTGAATTCCTAAGAATGATAACGACCTACTGAACTCATTATTACTCAATAATTAACATACACCACCCACATCTACAACCCAGTACTTTTAAACCCTTGGCTCTCATGGTTCAAATCTCATTTTCCATTTTTCACTGGCTTCTTCCTTATTCCACCCCTCTCAACTTCTACCCCTGGTCTCTTTAGTATACCACTTTAAAGCTGTTTACCCTTTTTCCATAGTCATCTTTCGAATACTTTTGTTTTTAATCTTTTTCTTTTTTGCCCTTCTTTCATCTATTTTATACTCTCTGAAACCTGGCTTCTTCCTGATGACACAGCTTTCCTGACCATCCTTTCTAGTTCTTTGGAGATATACTACCCTTTTAACTCACTGGTCTTGGTGGGAGAGTTGGAGAGTCCTGTGGGTCAGTAGATAACAACGGTAAGAATTGATTGTATGACAAATACATATGGAGTGAACCTCAAAGCAGAAATTACTGAGTGATAATGGTAGAGGGAGAGACTAGAAGTGCCCCCTTATCTTGTGACCAATCTTGGTCTACCAAGCTTCAGCCTTGCTTTATTCTCACCATCCCGCCTTCATTTCTACTCAAATGCCATTGAATAAAGTTGGATAAAACTATATTGACTGAGTCCACCACACATTTATTATACCAAATTCCAACTAGTTCCTCACTGTGGCTAAGCAATTATTTTACATCTCCCTAACTAATTCACTGTCCCACTTACTACAATGATTTTTCCAGACTTTTTCATCTTCTTCCCTCTACTCTTATAGTTAACTATATGTTTTATATATATATATGTGTGTGTGTGTGTGTGTGTGTGTATATATGTGTGTATATACATATATATATAGTTATATAATTATAACTAACCATAAGTTCTCTTATAGTTAAGAACCTTGTCTTGAGTCCATTTGTAGACATTTTCTTCTTTTTCCCTCCTCATTTCAGATGCTTTTTACATCCCTCAGATGCCTTCTTCATCTCTCTTTCACATGAGGGAGATACTTTTGCCAAGGAAAAATCCTCTACATGTTTGTCTTCTCTAACATATTGCCCTCTCTATCATCTCTACTCTTACTGATTCTAATCGCTTCCTGTCTTTTGACTACTTCCTTATGCCTACAAACACATCTATGTCAAAAAAAAACCCCACCCCCAAACTCTCGCTTACTTATGTATCACTTATCCTACCTAGCTATCATATTCTTCCTTTTTTTGAAGACTGCCAAAAAATGGTACCTTAACTTCCTTTCCTTTCACTTGCTTCTTAATTCTCAGAATTCTGGTTCCTAACCTCATCATCAATTGAAATTATCTCAAGTTACCAATGATCTCATAGGTTTTTCCCACCTTTATCGTTCTTGACTTCTTTTCAGTCTTTGAGTGAATATTCTCCTTGGTAGTCTCTCCTCTCTAGGTTTAATGACATTGCTCTCTTTCAGTTATCCAACCTAACTGCTACTCTGTCTCCTTTACTGGATCTTCATCCAAGTCATACTTTTAGTGAGGGTCCCTTAAGGCTTAGTATTATAATCAGCTTCTACATCATTATGCTTGATTTGATTTTCAAATGTAAGTATATAGCACTAACCTCTCTCCAGTCTTCTAGTTTTGTAGTTCTAGTTGTTTCTTTGAACATCTTAAAGACATCTTAAAATCCACATATTCAAAACTGAACTTACTATCTTCTCCCCGCTACACAAGTTCTCCCCAATTCTTAACTTAGCTATTACTATTGAGTTACTATACTTTGTCACTTGGTGATTTCATCAGCTCCTATGGATTTAATTATACTACTGATTCTCAAATCCCCATATTCTGCCCTAATTTATGGGCTGACTTTCAATCTCTCTTCTCCAACTGTCTTTTAGACATCTCAAACTGGATTTCCAGTATATATATCTAACTCAGTATCTCCAAAATTGAATTCATTACCTTTCCCCCTATACCCTTCTGTCCTACTATCCCCATTACTATCAAGGCAACTTTGTCCTCCCAGATCCCCAGACTCACAACCTAACCTCATTTCTTCACTCTCTCTCACTCCCTGTAGCCAAATCAATAGGTGCGGAGGTCCAGCCTCCACGGGGAACTAGGTTCTTGAATGGAGGGTTGGAGTCGGCGTAGTGGAACAAGAGACAGCACACTCTATGGCGTGGTCATCAAGTTCGATTTATTGGCAAAAGCTTGTCCAAATTATTCAAGAAAGCTTGTGATTTTTATAGTCTTACAAAGTTAGGGTTGATTAGAGATAGGGCAATTATTTGGCTAGGATTACAAGATTTTCTTGGGGCCCAGAAATTCCCAGGACCCCAGGTGCAATGCTTCTTAGAAAAAAAAGAATGTACAGAATAAATTCATCAAACAATATAACAATAGTGAAACTTTAACTAAAGGTAAATGTACCTTGTGGTCATCACGTCCTATCTGGCAGAACATGAGCTTCTCTAAAAATGTCACATTTACTTATTCCAAGACTTATACAATGCTTTTTAATTTTTTAACATGGTCATAAGATTTTTTAGAATAGAAACATTTTTTCTCAAGAACTTATGTCCCTCAGCCCATTTATTAATCACTCATACAATTGCTTGTTTTTGTGTAGGGGTCAGTAAACCATGCAAGGGCCTACTTCTCTTACTTTTTTCCCATGACTTACTTGCTACCAATGTGTCCATCTATCACTGATGTTTACTGTTCTTTTCATCATATCATTATTTATGTAAGCTCCATATAGGAGAGAGAAGAGTCAGGTTGATTGGGTCTGGAATTGTTTCAAACAAGAGGGAGTAACTGGAGATTTCTTTTGGAGTTTTTGGGGAAAGCTATCAATTTCCCAAGTTTCCCAGTCTCTAAGTTTGTTTAATGCTTCACTAGTAAAGAAACCTTTCATGTTTAGACAGAAAGTACAAAGGGGCTTTTTTGAGGGTGAAGGGCTTCGTGCTCACCTCATTGTGATGGATGGATATATACATACAGCTATGCTAAGAATTCCTAGAGCAGAAATTAAGCAGATAATTAACCAAATGTATTCCTGAATGCTTAGTTCTGTAGGGGCTTCTTCATGTTGCCTTGGATACATAAGGGTCAAGACCCTGTGGAGGCCTTGTCATTCCAGGCAGGGTTCTTGGCCTTGCACACATGGGGGGAGGTGGGGGTCAGGCCCTGTGGAGACCTTGTCATTCCAGGCAGGGTCCTTAGCTCCCAGCAAATATGCCTATCAATTTTACCTTTGCAACAACTTTCAAATATTCCCCATTCTGTCCTCTGATACTGTACTTATCACCTTTCATTGGACTATAGCCTGTTGGTGGGTCTGCCTGCTTTACATTGCTTCCTACTCTAATCTATCCTCCATTCAACTACCAAAGTGGTTTTCCTAAAAGGCAGGTGTATCATATCCTACCCCATCCATGCTCAATAAACTCCAGTGGCTCCCTTTGTCTTTAGAATAAAATACAAAATATATATTTGGCATTCAGAGTCCTTATACCTTATATTCTTCAATACATGGCTGCCTCCTTGCTCCAGGCATTTTAAAAATTGCTCTTAACTTAGCTGTCCCAGATGGTTGGAATACTCTTCCTTCTCAATTCCCCCAACTTACTTCTCTGCCTTCCTTTAAGCTTCAACTAAAATCTTATCTTCTATAAGAAGCTTTTTCTAACTCCTTGTAATTATAACTCATTCCCTCTTTTAATTACTTCCTGTTTATACTATATATAGCTTATTTGTTAACTTTTTTTATTAAAGCTTTTTATTTGCAAAACATATGCATAGGTAATTTTTCAACATTGACCCTTGCAAATCTGTTACAAATTTTTCCCTCCTATCCCCCACCCCCTCCCCTAGATAGCAGGAAGTCTAATACATGTTAATTATGTTAAAATATTTGACAGATTGAATATAAGTATATATATATATATATTTATATAGTTATCTTGCTGTATAGGAAAAAAAAAAACCTGAAAAGGAAAACATAATGTAAGCAAACATCAATAGAAAGTGTGAAAATGCCATGTTGTGGTCCAGACTCAGATCCCATAGGCCTGTCTCTCCCTGGGTGTATATGGTTTTCTTCCTCACTGAGCAACTGGAACTGGTTTGAAACATCTCATTATCGAAGAGAACTATGTCCTTCAGAATTGATCATCTTATAGTCTTATTGTTGCTGTATATAATGATCTTCTGGTTCTGCTTATTTCACTTAGCATCAGTTCATGTAGGTCTCTCCAGGCCTTTCTGAAATCATCTTGTTGGTCATTTCTTACAGAACAATAATATTCCATAACATTCATATACCATAATTTATTCAGCCATTCTCCAATTGATGGGCATACATTCATTTTCCAGTTTCTAGCCACTACAAATAGGGCTGCCGCAAACAGTTTTGCACATGTGGATCCCTTTCCTTCCTTTAAAATCTCTTTGGGATATAGGCCCAATAGAAACATTGCTGGGTCAAAGGGTATGCACAGTTTGATAACTTTTTGAGCATAGTTCCAAACTGCTCTTCAGAATGGCTGGATCCATTCACAGTTCCACCAACAATGTATCAGTATCCCATTTTTCCCATATCCCCTCCAACATTCGTCATTATCTTTTCCTGTCATTTTAGCCAATCTGACAGGTGTGTAGTGGTACCTCAGAGTTGTCTTAATTTGCATTTCTCTGATCAATAGAGATTTGGAGCACCTTTTCATATGACTGGAAATGGTTTTAATTTCATCATCTGAAAATTGTCTGTTCATATCCTTTGACCATTTATCGATTGGAGAGTGGCTTGAATTCTTATAAATATGAGACAGTTCTCTATATATTTTAGAAATGAGGCCTTTATCAGAAGCCTTAAATGTAAAGATGATTTCCCAATTTGTTGCTTCCCTCCTAATCTTGTCTGCATTAGTTTTGTTTGTACAAAAACTTTTTAACTTAATATACTCAAAATTATCTATCTGGTGTTCAATTAAGAGTTCCAGTTCTTCTTTGGACATAAATTTATTCCATCTCCACAGGTCTGAGAGGTAAACTACACTACATTCCTCTAATTTACTTATCCTATCTTGGTGTGTGGTGTTAGGTGTGGGTCAAGCCCTAATTCATTTCACACTAGTTTCCAATTTTCCCAGCAGTTTTTGTTGAATGGTGAGTACTTATCCCAAAAGCTGGGGTCTCTGGGTTTATCAAACACTAGACTGCTATAGTTACTGCCTAGTTTGTCCTATGATCCTATCCTATTCCACTGATCAACTACTCTATTTCTTAGCCAGTACAAAATGGTTTTGATGACTGCTACTTTATAATATAGTTTTAGATCTGGCACAGCAAGCCACCCTTGTCAGCCTTTTTTTTTTTTCTCATTAATTCTCTTGAGATTCTTGACCTTTTGTTTTTCCAGATGAACTTTGCTACTATTTTTTCTAGATCTGTAAAATAATTTCTTGGGAGTTTTATTGGTATGGCACTAAATAAGTAAATTAGTTTGGATAGTACTTTCATTTTTATTATATTCACTCAGCCTATCCATAAACACTTGATGTTTTTCCAACTGATTAGATCTGACTTTATTTGTATGGAAAGTGTTTTGTAGTTTAGTTTGGATAGTTTCTGACTTTTCCTTGGCAGATAGATTGGCAAATATTTTATACTATCAACAGTTATTTTGAATGGAATGTATTTTTGTATCTCTTGCTGCTGAACTTTGTTGGTAATATATAAAAATGCTGATGATTTATATGGATTTATTTTGTATCCTGCAACTTTGCTAAAGTTGTGAATTGTTTCTAGCAGTTTTTTAGTTGAGTCTCTAGGATTCTCTAAATATACCATCATATCATCTGCAAAGAGTGATAATTTGGTTTCCTCATTCCCTACTCTAATTCCTTTAATCTTTTTCTTCTCTTACTGCCAAAGCTAACATTTCTAATGCAATATTAAATAGTAATGGTGACAGTGGGCAGCCTTGTTTCACTCCTGATCTTATTGGGAATGAGTCTAGTTTGTTCCCATTATATATGATACTTGCTGATGGTTTTAAATAGATGCTACTTATCATTTTAAGGAAAAGCCCACTTATTCCTCTACTCTCTAATGTTTTTAATAGGAATGGGTATTGGATTTTATCAAATGCTTTTTCGGCATCTATTGAAATAGTCAGGTGATTTTTGTTAGTTTGGTTATTAATATAATTGATTATGCTGATAGTTTTCCTAATATTGAAACAGCCCTGCATTCCTGGTATGAATCCTGCTTGGTCATAGTGTATTATCCTGGGGATGACTTTCTATAATCTTATTGCTAATATCTTATTTAAGATTTTTGCATCAATATTCATTAGAGAAAATGGTCTATAATTTTCTTTTTCTATTTTCACCCTACCTGGTTTAGCTATCAGCACCATGTCTGTATCATAGAAGGAATTTGGTAGTACACCTTCTTTCCCTATTTTTTCAAATAGTTTATATAGTATTGGAATGAATTGTTCTTTAAATGTTTGGTAGAATTCATATGTAAATCCATCTGGCCCTGGAAATTCTTTTCTTAAGGAGTTGATTAATAGCTTGTTCTATTTCTTTTTCTAAAATAGGGCTGTTTAAATAATTTATTTCCTCTTCTGTTAAACTGGGCAATCTCTGTTTTTGTAGATATTCCTCCATTTCATTTAGATTGTCAAATTCATTGGCATAAAGTTGGGCAAAGTAACTCCTAATTATTGCTCTAATTTCCTCTTCATTGGTGGAAAGTTCTCCCTTATTTTTGAGACTAATAATTTGATTTTCCTCTTTCCTTTTTTCTAATCAAGTTAACTAAAGGCTTATCTATTTTGTTGGTTTTTTCCATAAAACCAACTCTTAGTTTTATTTATTAATTCAATAGTTTTCTTATTTTCAATTTTATTAATGTCCCCATTTATTTTCAGTATTTCCAATTTGGTATTTAATTGAGGGGTTTTGATTTGTCTTTTTTTTCTAATTTTTTTAAATAGTAAGCCCAATTCATTCATCTTAACTTTCTTCATTTTATACAAGTAAGCATCTAGAGATATAAAATTACCCCTTGTAACTTCTTTAGCCGTATCCCACAAATTTTAGTATGTTGTCTCATTATTGTAATTCTCCTGGATGAAATTATTGATTGTGTCTATCATTTGCTCTTTCACCCATTCATTCTTTAGGATTAGATTATTTAATTTCCAATTAACTTTTGGTTTATTTTCTCCTGGCCTTATATTGCATGTGATTTTTATTGCATCATGATCTGAAAAACATACATTTACTATTTCTGCCTTTCTGCATTTGATTTTGACGTTTTTATGCCCTAACACATGGTCAATTTTTGTATATGTTCCATGAACTGCAGAGAAAAAAGTAAACTCCCTTCTGTCTCCATTTAGTTTTCTCCAAAGATCTATCATACCTAACTTTTCTAACATTTTGTTTATCTCCCTAACTTCTTTCTTATTTATTTTGTGGTTTGATTTATCTAATTCTGAGACAGCAAGGTTGAGATCCCCCACTAGTATAGTTTTGCTGGTTATTTCTTCTTGCATCTCTCTTAACTTAAACATATGTTTCTATTTATATTGCTTCATTATCCATGGTACCCTTTAGTAAAATAGAGTTTCCTTCCTTATCTCTTTTAATTAGATCTATCTTTGCTTTTACTTGATCTGTTACCCCTGCTTTTTTTTTGTTCACCTGAAACATAATAGATTATGCTCCAGCCCTTTACCTTCAGTCTGTATGTATCTCTCTATGCTTTAGATGTGTTTCTTCTAAACAACATATTGATGGATTCTGGCTTTTAATCCAGTCTGCTATCCACTTTTGCTTTATGGGAGAGTTCATCCCATTCACATTCACAGTTACAATAACTAATTCTGTATTTCCTACCATCTTATTTACCCAAAGTTATGTTTTCCTCTTTCCTTTCCCCTTCCTTCCTTCCCCCCTCCCCAATATTTTGCTTTTGATGATTGCCTTCCCTTTAGAGCCCCTCCCCCGTTTTTACACCTTTACCCTAATTCTTCTATTTTCCCTTCTATTAATCTATCCCTTTCTTTTTCTCCTTTCCCTCCCACTTCCCTATAAGGAGGGACAAGTTTCTCTGTGAAACCAAATGTGTCTGATATACTCTTTTAGAGCCCAATCTGGTGAGAGTAAGATTCACACAGTGCTCATCCCCCTTCCTTCTTTCCCTCAATTATATTAGGTTTTCTTTGCCTCTTCATGAGATTTTACTTTGTTTTTAATCTCCTTTTTTAAACCTTATTTTACCTCCTTTTCCTTCTTTTTCCCAGTATGATAGCCCTTCCACCTCTATTTCTTTTTCATATTATCAAAGTAAAATGAAATTATACCCTCATTCTTTAAGTATACGCATAGTAGAAACATAGTTCTCAAGAGTTCTTTCCTTTTTACCTTTTTATGCTTCTCTTGAGTTCTCTATTTGGAGGTCAGATTTTTTTGTTCAGCTCTGGTCTTTTCATTAGAAATAGGTGAAATTCACCATCTTCTTCCCTGGAAGATAATGCTCATTCTAGCTGGATAGCTTATTCTTGGCTGTAATCCAAATTCCTTTGCCTTTCAGAATATCTGGTCACATGCCCTTCAATACTTTAATGTGGAAGCTGACAGATCTTGTGTGACTCTAATTACAGTTCCTCAGTATTTGAATTGTTTCTTTCTAGCTGCTAGCAATATCTTTTCCTTGGTGCAATAGTCCTGAAATTTAGCCACAATATTCCTTGGATATTTAATTTTGGGGTCTCTTTCAGGAAGTGATCAGGGAATTCTTTCAATGGTGATTTTGCCTTCTGATTCTAAAACATCAGGGCAGTTTTCTTTTGAGATTTCCTAGAAGATAGTGTCTAGGTTCTTTTTTTCATCATGGCTTTCAGGAAGTCCAATAATCCTTAGATCTACTATATGTATTTTTCAGGTCAGTTATTTTTTTCTAGAAGATATTTCATATTTTCTTCTATTTTTTCATTTTTTTTTGTTCTTGTTTGATTCTTGAAGTCTTATTGAGTCATTCACTTCCATTTTTTTCAATTCTAATTTTGAATGTATTATCTTCTTCAGTTACTTTTTTTTGTTCCTTTTGTAACTGGCCAACTGAATTTTTTTGTTCATTGCAGACTTTTTCCACTTCACCAATTTTGTTTTTGAGTGCATTGTTGTCTTTTTCCGTTTCATCAATTTTGTTTTTCAGTGAATTGGTGTCTTTTTCATATTTCTTTAGTAAAGCATTATATGCTTTTTCCATTCCTTCTTGAAATGATCTCATTTCATTTCCCCATTTTTCATCTAACTCTCTTTTGAGATTCTTTATGCAGTCTTCCAGGAAAACCTTGTGAAATGGGGACCAGCTCATGTCTTCTTTTGTGGCTTCCTCTGGGCTTGCTTTACCTTTATGAACCTCAGGATCTGGGATCTGTTCTCACTCTCCATAAAAGCTGTCTGTGTTGACAGCTCTTTTCTGTTTCTTACTCATTTTTTTTTTTTTTTTTAAAAGCTTGGGGTCTGTTTAAAGCAGAGAAACAGCGGCTGTGGTAATTTGCCCTTGAGCAATTCAGCGAATTAACTTCCCTTGTTTCGCTCTCCGAGCTAGGACCAGCGTTTGCAATGGGTTACAGTCTGCATTTTATAAAAGGCAGATCTGCCAGAGCACTTGCCCACAATCAGGGCTGAGTGTCCCAAGAGCCTCAGCTAGACTCCCAGGTGTTTAGAATCTTCCAGGATGAGTCCTTCTCAGCTTCCTTCCCTGTCTCCTGGAGCTGCACCAGTGCTAGGCAAACTGCCCGACCCCCTGCCCTACTGAAAGAGACCTGCTCTGGACCTTTTCCAGAGTAACTTCTAGGAGAAATGTGTTGTAGTCCAAATATTTGTTGGTTCCTGTTTGGACTCTTTGGATGTCATCCTGAACTCCTTATCCTCTCTCAGCCAAACATATAGAATCAGTTGCCAAGTTCTATTAATTCTCCCTTTGTGATATCTCTAATATATGTACTCTTCTTTTCTTTGATACTTCTACCACTCTGGTACAGACTTTCATCACTTCAAGCTTGAACTATAGCAATAATCTGCTGTTAAATATCCCTGCTTCAAGTCTTCCCTCTTCTGAGCTATCAAAGTGGTTTTAGAGTTCAGGCATAATCATGCCACTTCCTGCCTCCCTCCCTTTTTACAAACTCCTGTAGTTCTCTATATAAAATTCTATTTTTTAAAACCTCTTTTTAACCTGGTTCCTTTCTGCTTTTTCAGGCTTCTAGAACTTTTCTTCTCTCAACATACTCTACAATTGAGTGATTCTGGCTTCCTTACTGTTACTCAAAAGGACACTCCTATCTTTCAATTACATTCATTATCCCTGTTGTCTCTCATGTCTGGAATTCTCTACCCCCCTAGCTCAGTCTCCTAACTTTCCTTGTTCCTTTCAAATTTTAGCTAGTAATCTTGTTTTCTGAAAGGAGATTTTTTTTGGTTCCCTCTTAATGCTTATACTTTCTGTCTAAAATTATCTCTAATTTATACTGAGAATATTTTCTTTATACATAGCTATTTGCATGTTTTCTCTCCTATCAGATTTGGATATTCTTGAGAGCAAAATTGTTTTGCTTTGTAAGTATAGTATTTGGCAAATAGTAATTACTTAATAAATGCTTTTTAACTTGATTTGAACCTAGAAGGTTGCTGTTTTCTTACAGTTGAGATTACCAGTTTCCAGACCAGAGGTGGTTTTCCTTTTGGAAGAAGAGGGAGAGTTTTAGGTATTAGACATTTAGTTAGTTGATGTTGACAGAAGCATCTAACTAGGTACAAGTAAAATTGGTCTCTTTCATTGCTTTGTATTCTCTAGCTTTATTTTCTGGGATTTTCCCAAAAGAGTAGCACAAAGAAAGAGAAAATGGTCACTGTGATCTTGACATTTCATGTAAGTTAGTGCTTAGTGGTGATCATTAAAGAAGTAGAATCTCTAAAATTTTGATCAAAATATTCTCCTCAATATTCTTCATATCTGCTGGTATGATGATTAACATGAAGTAAGATTAGAATAATATTTTCTCTTTTTTCATTGTTTTGATTATTTCTGAATAAAAGTATTTATGCATTTGCTTTATTTTAATTTAGCACCTTCCCATTCTTTCAGATGAGTTTTCTTTCCCAATTGTGAATTCTAATGAATCAATAATTCTTACACAATATTTCCACCAATTCAGAACAACAAATATTTATTAATCATGTATTATGTTTAGGACACTAGTATGGTGATAATGATCATGGTTGGGAAAAATGAAACAGTTTCTGATGTCAATGAGCTTATAAATGTACTTCTTTATTTCTTTGAGTTTTGGAAATTTGGTATATAAATTTGTGTCTTTTCTTTCATATCCATCTCATTATTATGCCTTTTTTGAGGGGGAGTTCTTAGGAAAGGTACTAGAGTAGTGTGGCATTTCCTTCTTCAGCTTATTTTACAGATAAGGAAACTGAGTCAAACAGGATAAGTGACTTGCCCAGGATCATGCAGCTAGTAAATATCTGAGATCAAATTTGAATTCAGATCTTCCTGACTCCAGATCACTCTATCCACTACAACACCTAGCTGTCCCATATGTAATGTATATCTACATATATCTTATATTTTATATCCTTATATATACATATATATACCTATAACACACCAACACATTGTACATACATATGTGAATGTGTGAATATATTCAATATATACATGTATATACATATATATATAGAGAGAGAAATAGTATAAAAACCAGCATCAGGAAACCTCTGTATTATCATGGACAAGACACTTAATCTTTCAGTGTCTGAGTTTTTTCATTTGCAAAATAAAATACTTACACTACCTACATAAATCTCCAAAAAAAAAATCTACACTAGCAATGGCCAACTGTCATGATCTTCAAAAGCAATGTGGCATGGGGCAGCTAGTGGTGCAGTGGATAGAGCACCAGCCCTCAAGTCAGGAGGACCTGAGTTCAAATCTAGTCTCAGACACTTAACATTCCCTAGTTGTGTGACCCTGGGCAAGTCACTTAACCCCAATTGCCTCAGCAAAAAAAAAAAAAAAAAAAAAAAAAGGCAATGTGGCAATCTTGAAAAAGAAAAATGAGGGAAAGCAAAGGAGAGGTGAATAATGAATCGAATCCCTGATCTTGCCAGCTAAATGCCTTTAGTATCAAAGTACCTTTTGCAGCACAAGATCTCTCAAGAGACCCAAATAACATGGTCGAGGAAAATTTAAGGAATGGCAAAAGGCATACATTCTCTATATGTGTATGTGTGTGTGCACATGTGCACATATATCTATATTTATAAAATGTATATGTATAAATAAAATAGTATGTATGTATACCCCAAAATGGGAGCAGCCAGATAGTTTAGTCAGTTCCTCATCTGTCAAAGGGGAACACAGTGGAGAAGGAAATAGCAAATTACTTCAGTATCTTTGCCAGGAATAACCCATGGAAAAGGTCCATGAAGTCATACAGAGCTGAATATGACTAAACAATGAAAACAAATACACACAGATAGAAATGCTATATACTTTGAACTTAACACATAAAAAAAGAAAGAACAGAGAATGAGAATTATATGTGAAATTATGAATTTCTATTACATACAGCTCACTTAAAAAACAAATTATTAATAAATATTTATTTATTTATTTATGGAAGTGAGGTACTGTGCTAAGTGCTGGGAACATAAAAGAAGCAAAAGGTATTCCTTGCCCTTAGGAAGCTTATATTTTGATGGAGAAAACAACATGCAGACAAATATATACAAAGTTAGCTGTATACAAGATAAGTAGGAAATAACAGAAGGAAGGCACTTTTAATTCTAGTTGGAACTAAAAGAAAATCAATGGAGAAGGGAGAACATTACAGGCATGGGAGACAATCAGAGAAAATGCTTGGTTGGAGCTAAGAGATGGAGTATCTTACTGGAGGAATAGCAAGGAGACTAGTGTTACTGAAATGCCCAGGCAAGAAAAAATACAGGACAGCCAAAATAATTGGATTTTAAGAGCGTTTATTATCTGGCCAGTGACTGAACCCTGCCAGTGCAAGAATCGGGGTCAGTCCTGAGGAGTTTTAGGGACACGTATTTATGGGAGAAAATCACAAGAATGTTTAGAAACATTTAACACATTAAAAATTCCTTTCCCAGGCAGGCGGTGAAGTGTAACAGGGAGGCAGCATTTCTTTTAAGTTCTATATTCATTAGGTAGTCAAGGTCTTTGGTCATAGATAACACAGTACATCTGGAGGCCTTGTGGGCCAGCATTTGGAAACAGGAGATATCACCTGCATTGGGGAGTAAAGAACTGGTGGCATAGTTCTTCAGACAGAGTTCAAGTAGAGGTAACATTCTCTCTCCCTCTCTCTTTTTTAATTTTTTTTTATTAAAGCTTTTTATTTGTATAACATATGTATGGGTAGTTCCTCAGCATTGATTTTTACAAAGCTTTCCATTACAAATTTTACTCCCAGTCCCCTCCCCTCCCCTAGATGGCAGGAAGTCCACTACATGTTAATAACGTTGAAATACTTGACAAGTTGTGCAAGAAAAATCCTATCTACAAGAAAAAAAAAAAAGAAAATCAGAGAAAGGAAACACAATGCAAGCAAACATCAATAGAGAGCATGAAAATGTTATGTTGTGGTCCGTATTTCATATCCCTCTCTCTGGGTGTATATGGTTTTCTTCACTGAACAATTGGAACTGGTTTGAGACAATTCTTTGTTGCAGAGAGCCATGTCCATCAGAAGTGATCATCATGTAATATTGTTGTTGCTGTGTATAATGATCTCCTGGTTCTGCTCGTTTCACTCAGCATCAGTTCATGCAAGTCTCTCCAGGCCTCTCTGAAATCGTCCTGCTGGTCGTTTCTTACAGAGCAATAATATTCCATAACATTCACATACCATAATTTATTCAGCCATTCTCCAGTTGATGGCCATCCTTCCAGTTTCTTGCCATTACAAAAAGGGCTGCCACAAACATTCTTGCACATGTGGGTCCCTTTCCTTCCTTTAAGATCTCTTTGGGATATAGGCCCAATAGAAACACTGCTGGGTCAAAGGGTATGCACAGTTTGATAATTTTTTGAGCATAGTTCCAAATTGCTCTCCAGAATGGTTGGATCCGTTCACAGTTCCACCAACAATGTATCAGTGTCCCAGTTTTTCCACATTCCCTCCAGCATTCATCGTTATCTTTTCCTGTCATTTTAGCCAATCTGACAGGTGTGTAGTGATACAGAGGTAACATTCTCACAGTCTCATGAGTGACCAAGCAGTTTCAGAGATAGCATCCATTTTACCCACAGTGTCCATTTTACTCCCCCCTTTTCTTTGTAACTGGTCAGAAGCTGGACTCATTAGAGGCCAGAGGGGAGTAAGTGGTTTTAGCAACAAACAGCTTAACTGCCTGGATTCTTCTCCTGATATATGTGGTTAAACAGTTAATCAAGCAAGGGGTGACCAGTAGGGCTAGCAGAAATAGGGAGGTTATAAGGGAGGTCATCTGGGGAGACCAATTAAAGAGTACCTGATACCAGGACATCCATTGCCATCAGGTTGTTTCTCACTCCTCAATGCATTTTCTGACAATGGATAGGGACTCCCTCACAACTCCTGAATTGTTGGCATAAAAACAACAAGCTTGCCCAGGGCCATGCACGGCCCTCCCTGTTTAAGATAGAGTAAATCCAAGCCCTGATGATTTTGTAGGACTTCTTCTGCCAATGCATTTAAGGAGTTCTCCAGGAAGAATATTTGACTTTCCAGGTCCTTTAAGTCCTAGTCCACCTGGGAGCCTAAAGCTGACAACTGGCTGTTGCCATGGATCAGGGCAGCTGTCCCAACAGCAGTGGAACCTACTATTCTGAGTCCTGCTAGCAGGAGAACGAGAATAGGAGCAGCCCTCTTTGCCCTGCCCAACAAACCAAAATGTTCTTCAGCCTCATCCTCAGAATACAGATAAACCTGAGGGAGCACATACACAAGTAAGCAAAGCTTGGGGGATTCTTCCAGAGTTAAAGTGTATTCACTGATACAAGGGGTTTTCCACCAGGCAGAACAATTGGGAAACTGAGACAGAACAACTGAGGGAAACTGAGACATGGGAACTGAGGCACAACATTCCATACTCTCTCTCTCTCTTATTCAATTCTGACTATTCAGTCAAATCATGGAATCACCTTCCCCTAGATACCTGGAAGATCTCAGCACCATAATTTTGACTGACCCTACTAGGAGCAGATAAACCAAAATAAAATTAGAAAAGGTGCAAGGACCTATGATGAAGGCAAGTCTTTCCCTGATAGCCCCAGAGCTGTTATAGCATAGTCCTTCCTGTTGCAAGTTTGTCAGGTCCTCTGCAGTTCTGGAGTTCCATCTCATCCAGGGAATCCAGTCTGAGATGGGCAGTGCAATGTTAGGTCTGCAGTTATTTGTGCACCCCTTAGCCTCTGCTTGCAGAGGGAGTAACAGTGCTAGCTGTGCTAGCCCCTCTAGGAGGGACACTGCACGGCCATCAGAGATTCCAAGGGGGAAAGATGAGGCCTGAAATTACTCCACCTGTCCCTGCCCAGAAGAACAAACAGGCTGGGGAATGCTGCTCCTCAGATACTCCTCAGAGTATCATCAGAGTGTGCACACTTGGACCATCAAGACAGGCACCCACAAACTCAGAGGCATAATAAACACCCTCAATGGAGGATGCTGAAATGTTAATTAAGTAACTGGGGTTACAGGACTGGAGAAGTGGATCAGAGAGACTCCAAAGAGGAAGGGTGAGTCCTGAAATTGCTCCACTTGTTCCTGCCCAGAAGAACAGACAGGCTGGGGAATGCTGCTACAGAGAGGATCCAGATTTCTGAGCAGAATTTCAGAGTGTGCACACTTGGGCCACAAAGGCAGGCAACTATGAACTCAGAGGCATAATAAATGCACTGCAACAGAGGATGCTGAAATGTTAATTAAGTAACTGGAGTTACAGGAGTGGAGAAGTGGATCAGAGAGACTGCCAGGAATCAGAAAATGGTCCCGGAAACTGAGTCTGCTAGGGCAATTCCAACAGAATAAGGGGGTTCAAAGTCAAAGCAGAACCAGCAATCACAGACCAGTTGGGATTTAAATAATAAACCAAGCAGGCAGAAAAAAAAAAAAACAAAAAATGGACTGCTGGAAGGGCTTCCAATTTAAACTGGTGAGTTGGGGATGGGGCAGAAGTGCCCAAGGCCAAATAAATAGGAATCTAAGGGCACCAGCGGTTCCCTTTCTTTCAAGTATTTTTGGGAAAAATCTACTAGCTTTCCTGGTTATTATTTCTCATTCTTCCCCTTTTTTATTCCACCGAAGGAATCGTCCAAGGAAGAGTAAGTAGGACTCTAGTTGTCAAGTTCATCTCACATAACAGACTGGTATAAAAGGAGTTTTCCACTCTGAAACTCAAGATCCCTCAAACAATTATGTGTCCTGAAGGGAACATTCTGGTCAATTATATAATACAGATACAAACTCTCCGTTACAGTTACAGTCACCCAAAATCTTAACCCAACATTTTTCCATCCTTAAATCCAAAATACAGCCATAAGGAACCCAATCAGGATTGTACAGTAATACACAGTCAGAGTTTAACAGTAAGTCCTCAACCACCCCTCAGATTCCCCCCAAATTAATAAGGCACAAAGTCCATTTAGGAGCAGGGTTGATGTCTTTTTAAAAAGCTGTTTCATGCTGAGAGGGGGCAAAGTTAACTTCTTGGCCAGGGAGGGGTTGGGTGTGGTGAAAGCAGGTAATGATCTTGATTCAGAAGCAGGTCGGTAAGGCTGTAACTTGACCAAAATCTGGAACCAAAAAACCCAAATCTAACAAATAAAGGTTAGAACCATCTGAGATAGAAGGACTGGTTCACAAAATGTGGAGAAGCCAGTATAGACTGACCAGTACCTTCCCATGTAAGGAGACAGGTTTGTCTCATAGGACAAATGGCTATCAGCTATAGTTCCCATAAACAAAATAGCAGTTAGGTCTCTCAGACAATTGTGCTAATTGTCCTCTCATTATTTAGAAACCTTTAAAGACCAGAATACCTACAGACACAAATATCTAGTAACAGATAGATGACCAGGCTAAATACTCATGTGCCTAAAGTATTTAGGATATAATAATTATAGAAAATCGGATTGGAAACAGCAAGGTATGACATAATTGAATTGCATTAATTATTTCTATTGCTCTGATCACAAAAATCAGTCACAGGAAGAAAAACAGAGACATGAATATACCATAATATAATCAAACAAAACTGATTCTTCAGCACATACAGGACACAGGATATAATAGCCTTAACTCAGTTTCACTACAGGTAATTTTCCCAGTAACTTTCAGAAGGTGGAGCTTTAAAACTCCTAAATAATATTAGTTAAGAGCCAGGAAGTTTTACCTCCAATAACAAATTCCATTAACCAAAGCTTCAGATGAATCCCAAACAGGCATTTACCATGACCTTATATTGATAACAGTAAGAGATTTGTCCCATGAACTTTCTGGGACTTATCTTTCATATTTAAGTAGATGTTTCATAAGGTGAATATTACAAATCGTTTTGCTTTTAAAATACCCAATACAGGGACAGCTAGGTGGTGCAGTGGATAGAGCACTAGCCCTGAAGTCAGGAGGACCTGAGTTCAAATCTGGTCTCAGACACTTAACATTCCCTAGCTGTGTGACCCTGGGCAAGTCACTTAACCTCAATTGCCTCAGCAAAAAGCAAAAAGCAAAAAAAAAAATACCCAATACATAAAAAAAATTCTAAATTGCATATTGTCCAGAACAGAAACATTTTCAAAGGGACAAAAGGCAAAAACCATTATTCTCAGAGTCCCTTTAATAAAAGGGTACAACTTTAAGACAACTCAATACAATCAATTAAAACTCATAGAGAATATCCTACTTCCACATAAAAGAATCTAAAAGATGCTTTAAAAAAATATCAGTTAAACCTTTGGAAATAATCCTACCAAATTATAGATCACATTTGTTATTATATTCCTTAAACAAGGAGACAATCATGCACCTAAGTCAACAAATAGCTAAGTTTATCTCCATTTCTAAAGAAGCAGCTGAAATCGGTGGGGGGGGGGGTAAATCTTCACCTTTTGAGAAAGATCCTTCTTGTTTCTCCCTTTCCCACTCAACTTTTATTTTCCTTAATTAACTTTTAGGATGCCAGATCCATCTCAGGATTTAGCCAGCCAGTGTATTTTCTTTCTCCAAACAAATGTTCCTTCCATTAAAAGACTTGCCTTTTTCTCTTCTTCACATCCTCTTCTCTTTCTTGTTACATGCTTTTTCCTTCTTTCTCTCTCTCCTCCCAAATACCTTCCTGATACTATCTCTCTCTTATTCCTCTGTCTCTCAATTCCTTTCTGAAATCATTCAAACTGTCGTTTGTTTCCACAAATCAATCTTCCTTATCCCATCCATGTAAACCCATCTCTTTCCTCCTTTCTTTATCTTTTTTTCCCCTTCAAAACCTTTAAGATTCACAATATAGTGAATAGCTAAGTAATTTCATAAACCTCACACACATATTCAAAATTAAACTTAGCAAAATTTAAAGCATAACTTAAATGTTTACCAATTACCCAATATGTTTCAGAAGGTAAGATGTTATCAAGGCTTTTTTTTTTAAACAAACTATTATTAAACTGAATCAAATCAAATACAGCTTTTAGAAATTTTTCTTTTCTTTCAGTATTAATGGTTCAATATTCAAACAAATTTCTAAGATCTTATACCCAGGATAAACAATTTAGCATGTACAAGGCAACAGTAATCATAAAAACCAATAAACCCATAAGGATATGGCTTTTTCCTAGTTTAGTTAGTTTCCTAGATTCCAATTAAATGTTGCAGGCAAACTGAGTTATCATTTGTTTATGAGTGTACATGCATACACACACACACATATTTTAAACTGTTTACCTTCCCCTAGGCAGAGCTGCAATCCCAATCAGGCTTTTGGGGGGAGGGGAGAAACTTCTCTGCCAGAGTTTTAAAGATAGCCAAACTTTTCTATTCCTTTCAAATTAGTGCAAACACTGAACTCCAATAAGAAATTAAAAACCACAAGCAGTTCTTTGAAACTCTTTAAAGTTTTTCAAAAAGTACTTCAGGGGCTCCCCCCACCCCCGACCATGGAGAGCCATGGACTCAGAATTTCCCATTTCAGTAGATACCACCACACTCAAAACACAGAGACAAATAGACAAACAGTTCCGGTTCACAAAGACCGACAAACCAGGCAGAAAAACCAGGGCACTCCAAGTGGTGTCCCGCAGAGGCTGGTAGGGGTTACTTGATGCTGCATCCAGCATACCCACCTACAATCCAGACTAGTCACCTGGACCAGAACTGGTTTTCCAGGATGCTCAGTGCCAATTTGAATCAATTTGGGTCTCATTCTCCCGGTCTGCAGAAGGAGATTATACTAGAGTCTGGAAGCATCCATTTTACCCACAGTGTCCATTTCATTACCATGCCAAGAATCACATAATGTGGAATAATGTGTAAGAAGACTAGAAGCAAGGGGAGTAGGTTTAAAGAGCTTTGAATGCCAAACAAAGTATTTTATATCCTGAAAGTAAAAGAGAGAAACTAGACTTTATTGAATGGAGGAGTGACAGTCAGACCTTCACTTTAATGAAAACCACTTTGATAGTTGAATGGGAAATATTTTACCAGCAGGTATATAAAAAGTATAAAATAAATTCTGCTTGTTACTTTTAGAGCTTTCCTTCTCTCTGTTTTCTTCTGAATTTCTATTCTCCTCTGTGAGGGGAAAAATGCTTTCTTGATCCTCTTTTTCTTTTTAATTAGCAATACTAGCTTTCCCCTTCTCTGAAAATCCCTGCTTCCAATGAAAAAAGAAAAACATAATCCTTATAACAAATAAGCAAAGTCAAACAAAACAAATCCATACATTTTCCATGTCTAAAAATGTGCTTTAAAAAATCTTCACTCCATTACTGTCTGTCAAGAAGTAAGTAGTCATTGGTCTTGAAATAATGCTTTATCATGGCATTGATCAGAATTTTAAGTCTTTCAAAGTTATTTTTCTTCCCAGTGTTGCCATAATAAATTGTCTATCTTGTTTTGTTCACCTTATTCTGTATAAATTTATGAGTCTTCTCAAATCATGCATGGTACAATATTATTCCATTAATTTCAAATATCATGTTAAATTTTTCTCTAATTGACATACACTTTCCTTCTTTGTTATAACAGAAAGAATTACTATAAATATTTTTGTGCATGTGATCCCTTATTCTCTTTCTTTGATCTTTTTGGGATAAAGATGTAGAAGTGATATAGCTGGATCAAAGAGTATAGTTTACTGTCTCTTTGTATGGAGTTCTAAAATATTTTCCACCCCTTTAAAAACTATCATTTTCCTTTTTGTGTCATTTTTACTGACTGTCTAGTTCTCTGGAAAAGCTATTACTCCTAGCATATGTTAATTTCAATATTAGAAATTAACATATATACATACATATGTACACATATACAATCTTCTTTCCACTGACCTAGTATTCTTTCTCCCTAAAACAAAATAAATGACATTTACATTTTCTCAATTTTTTTTCAGATTTGGATACCAAGGAAGGAAGACGATTGAAAAATATTTCTTAAGCAAGAGATTCACCAAGTCAATAATGGAAAAAATCAGAGAGGACATTACACAAGTTCCCATTTTTGAAGAAGAATGTGAAACCAAGAGCGAATTAGGGAGACAGGAGCAAAACCCTGCAGGCAAGATTCAGAAAAAATCTTTTTTCAAAAAGAAAGGTTTCAGGCAATTGACAGTAACCAAAAATATAATGCCTACTGAAGAAAGAGATGATAAATGTAATGAAATTAGGAGAAAGTTCACACGGAAATCAAAACTTATTACTAATCAGAGAGTTCATTTAGGAGAGAAATCTCGGAGTTTTGACACATGTGAAACAAATTACAAACAACATTCAGAATTAGTTAAATGTAGAAAAATTTGTTCAGGGAAGAAAACTTATAAGTGTAATGATTGTGAGAAAATCTTTAGTGACCGCTCAAACTTTATTCGTCATCAGAGAATTCACACAGGAGAGAAACCCTACAAATGTAAGGAATGTGGAAAAGCTTTCAGTCAGAGCTCATCCCTTATTGAACATCAAAGAACTCATACTGGAGAGAAACCATATAAATGTAATGAATGTGGGAAATCATTCACCGTGAGTTCATCTCTTACACAGCACCAGAGAATTCATACTGGAGAGAAACCCTATAAATGTAATGAATGTGGAAAAGCTTTCAGTGATTGCTCATCCTTTACTCAGCATCAGAGAATTCATACTGGAGAGAAACCTTATAAGTGTAATGAATGTGGGAAAGCCTTTAGTGATTTCTCATCCCTCACTCAACATCAGAGAATTCATACTGGAGAGAAACCCTATAAGTGTAATGATTGTGGTAAGGCTTTTAGTCGGAGTACACACCTAACTCAACATCAGAGAACTCATACTGGAGAAAAACCTTATGAATGCAATGAATGTGGAAAAGCCTTCACTGCACACTCAACCTTTACACAGCATCAGAGAATTCATACTGGAGAGAAACCCTATGAATGCAGTGAATGTGGGAAGGCTTTTCCTGAAAGCTCATCACTTACAAAACATCAGCGAGTTCATACTGGAGAGAAGCCCTATGAATGCAGTGAATGTGGGAAAGCCTTTAGCCAGAGCACACACCTTATTCAGCATCATAGGATTCATACTGGAGAGAAGCCCTATAAATGTAATGAGTGTGGAAAAGCCTTTGGTAACAGCTCAGTCCTGCTCCGACACCAGCAACTTCATACCATAGAATAATCCTGTTAATATAAAAATTTAGGGAAGGAAGTTTTTCATCATTTGTCCTGATTTTCCATTCATATTCTTGCTGTTAATGGCTTTTACTTTTAGGCCTATTGCTTGGATTTCAGTCCCATCATTAAGCATAATAAAAAGTCACTGGAATAGGTATATCAAAAACAAGAACTCTTTATTAGTGTGTCACACATACATATACACAAATGTGTGTGTGTGTGTTCCTTTGGTTTCTTTACATCTCCTGATTCTTGATTGCCTGCCTGCACACCCACCCAAAATTTGAATTATACACTTTGCCCTGTATCTTGGTTATATTTTTTGCCCCTGATCTTTGTGTCTTGGTTCTCATTTGCTTGCCTACAGGGATTCTGATATTATTTTATTAGTATTTGTGCATGCCTTAATTTTTATTCATTTACCTCATCCCTACCCCAATGATCTTCCCTGATCTCAGGTATTCATATATGCCCTGACATATGCTTATCTGTCAGCTTTCTAATGCAGTGTTTTACTTTCAATTAGAATATCTCTCATATTTTAACAAACCCTTTAATTTTCCTAGTCTTGGCTTCCTATTGCTTTCTCTCTATGTTATGTTATTACTGTCAATATTACAATCACTAGCCATGATTCAGGAGGTATATCTTTTCTTCCTACTGTCGTCTCATCATTCCTATAGCCAAGTGAGATGTATATCTGCTGTGCCAGTTATGGTTGTTTATGAATTGTCTGTACAGATTATTTATAGACTCCTTAATTGTCTAACAGGGTAGAATGTAGAATAGAAGAGAATTTCTAAATAGGAAATTTCAAAAGCAATAAATAAAAATTAAGAGGCAAATTTAGACTTGGTGTCAAAGTTACTAATAATTAGCACTGTACCAAAGTCTAATTGGCTCCCTAAAAAGATGATGGGTTTGCCCCTCATTTGATGTCTTTAAGCAAAGGCTTGATAATTGCTTATTGGATATGTTAGAAGGAATTCTTAGCCAAATGTGGGTTGAAATAGAAGAACTCTAAGGTCCTTTCCAAGGCAGAGTTTCTATAATTTTGTTGATAGGTACTTAATAAATACTTGCTGGTTTATTAAAGACCTAATATTAGTCCTATCCTATGTGACATATCAGAGTGGACTTTATAAATTTGAGGATTTTCTTACAATGGTTCATTTCCTTTTACATACTTGACTTTTTATTAAAATGAGCTGATGGTAGTGTTTTGGTTCATGGCTTCAGAGTCTAGATCATCATATCTAGATCCCTTTTGAGATGATTAAAACTAAATAGCATCTTTTTCTGTTAAATTATTAAAATAGGGTTAAGTTTTGCATTTTTGTTTTAATTGCTATAGGAAATTCATAGGTGAGGAACTTCTCCCAATTCAAGTTGGCCTTTTTGCTGCAGCTTACAGTTTTAGAAAGTTTCTTAAGACACTGAGAAGTTAAGTGACTTTCCCAGGTTCACACAGCCAGTCTATGTCAAAAGTATGACTTGAACCCTGGTTTTCCTGGTTTTGAAGTTGGCTTTTTACTTACATGCCATAATATTTTTAACATAACTGTTAAACCAGTTAAACAGTGTAATGTCATGTAACAGTTATGTAAGATATACCACTTGAAAAATATATAGTAATCTGATAAAAGATGGTAGCTTCCTCATTGACCTTAAACTGTTCTCAGTCCTACAGACTAGAGTAGAATTAAATGAAACAAAGCTTAAGCATCTTTCATTAGCTTTATATAAAAAAACCTAGGGTCCATTTCCTTCTGACTTTTTTTAGGAATCCATTTGTCCATTTCCATTTGGTATTTGCTTTCCACATCACATATGCACAATATGAGATTGAGCTTTTTAATCAGTTCTAACTCAAAGCATTGATTAGAAAACAGCTTTCTATTAAAAGTCTTGAAGTTACCAAGATATTAGTCATATCAAGATATATTTTGATAGACCATAACATTTCAAAATCAGTGTAGGGTGATTTCTCTATAGAAAACTTTGAGATATCCTTAATCATGGTAGGGACCTTAGACTTTGCCTTTTTCCCTCTATTATTGAAGAGTTGGATCTTAAACCGTTTGATGAACCCTGTTATTCTAAGCCTCAGTTAAACTTCTGCCTAATGTTCCCATTGGGTTTGGACCCATTAAATACTTAGAAATCCCATCATCAAGGGACGGTGCAGCTATCCTCAGTCTTGAACTTGTATATCCTAGGGATGCTTTTAAGGTTCTTAGCCCTGCCTAATTGTGAGTTCTACAGGGTTGTGACTTTAGTTTCTTTAAACACTTCTGCTGAAAGATCTAGATCCTAGACTTTAGCTCTAATAAAGTCAGAAGTCTACTGCTTTATGAGTGGAAGCAATTTTTTTCAATGAAGCAAACACCACCATCTTCACCAATAAATTTGTTTTCACCATGGTGAAGTATTACTGTGTATCATCTGGGGATTTAGGGTGTTTGGAGTCTAGGGAAAAGAGGAAATAAAAATAATATCAGCATTCATTAAGACAGCCAGGTAGCACAAAGTGCTAGTTTTGGAGTCAGGAATATTTGAGTTCAAATTGTGCCTTAATAGATTTGTGACCCCATATAGGACATTTAATATTTCTCAGCCTCAGCTTTCTCAGCTGAAAAATAGTGATAACAGCACACTTCAATGGTATGTGTTATGGATCAGTTTACTACATGACACTTTCTATTTCTTCTATCACCATGACATAAATTGACAGAATTTGAGGGCTGAAGAAAGAATAAATTTCACATTTTTTTTGTTCTGGTACCCTGGATAATCATAACAATGACAGCAGACGTTTACATAGTGTTTTAAGATTTGCAAAGTAGTTCACACATATTTCACTTTATTCTCATAATTAATATGTGCAGCAAGTTCTGTGGCCCCCATCTTTTCAGCCCTAGATCATAAAGAAAATCCTTTGTGAACATCAACCAGAGATCTTCAGACACATCATGAAATTAGTCCATAGAAACCCTACAAATTATTAATCCTTTTGTGATTTAGGTATTAATTTTTAATATGATCTCACTTCTATAAAGTATATTTGGGAAGTTGGAGAGAAAGAGAAACTATTGTGTCATTTATTTGGAGTTGCATCCCCTGGGAATGATCTTCAGTCTTGTGATCTATGTGGATGGTTCTGCTGTGAATCTTTTTTTAAAGCTTCTAGGTAGATGAGGGTCAAGAAATCAACAAACTTATTTTTTAAAAAAAAGAACCCCTGGAAGAATTTGTACTTCAGAACTGGGGAGAGAGAACCCATGGCCTTGAATTGGGAAAAATATATCTCATCTATCTTCTTAAATTGACTGAAAATAGATGTTTTGTCAATATATGAGAGCTGGTCTTAGTTGTAAGAATTTGTAGTATGAGGCTTTGGAGGCTGCAAGGGAAGTGTTTTTGGCCTACTCTATTACCATGGGGTTCTTCTGGCCCATTGCAAAACCTGCTCCAGATTGGAGAATTATGAAAAGTGACTCAAACTAAAGATGCACATTGCCCAGATCAGCCCAGAATTTGCTTCACTAATGGAATCATTCTAGACCTCCCAAGCCAGTAGATTTGAGATGGAACCAAAGCTAAATGAAGTATATTGAGGAGAATTAATATTCATCAAGGTAACTGCCTTCTATTTCACTTACCACTACATGGTAGAAGACAGCTGAATTGAGGGACAAATTCTGTTCTGGGGACATTCCCAGGACTGTGTATAAAAATAATAGTTCTATCCATGGAGTGCCCTGTCTTCATATTTCTCATGCTTTTTGATTGGGGGAACCCATTCATATGCTTTTTATAGTAGTATGAGAAGCAGGAACATCCCCATTTTAGTAGAGGAGCTCATAGGAATCTATAAGGCTCAGGGTAAAGAAAGGATGCTTATGGGACTAATAGAAAGTGAACTATAAAGTGAAATACAGAAATCATCTGTAAGTGAAACTCAGACCCAGGGGCCATAATCAAATAGGTGATTCAGAGGTTCTATTTTGTCATGTTGCCTGAGACCTCATTTGTGGTTCATTGGAATCACTAGTTATTCTGAGACTTGTAAGCCATTGTCAGTTTGTACTTATCCAAGAGTGAATTATCCAGGCTTTCCACTTTTGCTGTTTCTCTCCCTTTTCGTCTAAATTGTATGAGGGTCAAGTACTTTGAGGGTGTGAAAAAACTGCAGAATAGTCATTTTGGGAAAAATGATAAAGATAACAATTGGTTATTGAAAATGACCTAATCTTTTCTCCCAAACCCAATTCTACCATCTAGGCTTCAAATCCCAACCTTACCTTTGAATTCTCTCATTATCTATATCTAATCATTAGCTAAATCTTTTGAATTTTTAAAAATGTGCTTTCTTTATGCACATTTAACATATTTTAAACCAAAAACTCCATTTATATAGCAGAACACAAGAATAATTCTGTATGAAGCTGAATTGTCATTTAATATTGCTTAAAGTACATAATAAATTCCATACATTACTTTCAAAACTGACCTGTTTGTGCTTCCTTTTGAATTTTGCTTTCTTCTGTGTACTTTTAAGTTATTACAATGACCCAATAGTATACAAAACTCACAGCACTCAAATGAGCTGTACCACACCCTTTTAGAAAAATTGTTCATTTTCTTACCTAACATTTAGCAATGGTTAGGTTCCCTTGGACAGTATTATTTGTGACCATATGAATCAACATACATTATTAGTCATTAAGTTTGACAAATCTTGGGATTTTATATGCTTGCCTTTCCTTTTAAGAAAGGTAATTTACAAGGATTACTGAGCAGGCAAGTACTACTAGCAGTTTTACAATCTGCTTCTGGCAGAAAATGCTTATGAAAGACTGATTTTTTAAAAGAAAATTCTTATTGAAATCTTTTTACATCACCAAAATTTCTCTGTATATCCTCCCTCCCAAATAACTATTCCATATAACATATTTTTAAAGAAAAAGAAGAGGAAAAAAATCAGCAAAACCAACCAATATATCTAAAAAGTCTAAAAAATATATGCTATGACCCATAGCCATGTACCTTCCACTTTTGCAAGGGAATTAGAAAAGAATATATTCTCATATTTGTTCATTGTAACATTTGTAACATTTACTTTTGATTGTTTTGTGATGATTCCTGTCATTTTGTATATTGTTTTCTTAACTCTGGTTGCTTCACTCTGCATCAGTTCATTTTTATTCATATTTGTTATTTCTTATAGTATCATAATCCTTTATATTAATGTACCAGTTTATTTAGCTATTCTTTGTTTCTAGTTCTTGACTACTTATCATCATCATAATAATAGCTAACATTTATATAGAGTTTGTCATATATAAAGCACTGATAATGAAAAGATGTGAGAAAGTGGCAAGACCTGAAAAACCCTAAGGCTACTCAGCTTTAGGAATGGCACAAACAATGCTGGCCAATAGCAGTAATTTAATACTGATTCTGTTGGTCACTAAACTTTGAATTCTATGATGGGAAGTACCCCACTCCTACCACTCAGTGTTGGTACCTCTAAACCATAATATTAGCATATCAACTTAATCTTTGTTTTTCCTACAAAATTATCTCCTTGATTCTGACTCTGCTAGATTCCCCTGGAATTAGCCTGCAGTTAAACATAATTTCTTCTTGCTTCTGCCTCTTTGCTAAACTTCTTTGGAAATTAGCCTCCTGTCAAGCAGCCTAATAAATCTTTGCCTCTTAACTTGGAGAATGAGTGTGCAAATTTTTTTGCCAAACCCATGAAACTAACCAGGGGTTCCCTAATCTTGTTGGGGCATCTTTCTTCTCAACAATCCTATTCTTCAATTTTTTCATTTGATCCTCACACAACACTGGGAGAGAAGTGCTAGTATTATTTTACAGATGAGGAAAATGAGTTGTGATTTCCCCTGGGTTACAAAGCCAGTAAGTACCTGAGACTGAATCTGAACTGAGGTTTTCCTGACTCTGTGTCCTCTATGTCTAACCAGGTTTTAACCACTGTACCACTTGGCTGCTCCCTACCCTATAAAAAGTAATCCTATAATTATTTTGGTATATATGAAAAGATTCTTTTCAAATCTCGATCCACCACCCCTGATTGCAAAAGTCAGTCCCTGCTCCCAAGGAGTTTATATTCCCACCCTTGATTATTCTTTGATACCTTGTGGGTTTCAGTTTTCTATTTTGATGAATGGAAAGACAGCTGCAGTTAACTTTGTTTCTTACTCATAATTCATATCTTAAAGAATTTTGACAATTCATAAGATATCTCATCCTCTATCTTGTTGATCATGTGTCCTGGAAAGACTTTTTATAGTGATCAACCATTTCCCTCTTAATATTTTGAATGCTTTTTAAAAAACAATTACCACATCTTCTTCACATGGGTTTTATATCTGTAATATGGATAAATTCATAAATGGATAACCATTGAAGACTATGATTTCTGCCTTTGAGATGAAAAGGAGGAGAACCATGACTGAGTGCTTACTCCCTCCCTCATGTATTTCTAAAAAATGATAAAATTATATATTTGTAGTCTAGAGGGTTTTTTAGGGTTTTAGAATTAAAGTCATTCTTTCTTATTACCCTTAAGAAGAGTGGAATAGTTAGTTTATTCTTGCCAGTTTAAATCACTGCCACCAAATACTTGGTTCAGAAAGAAAACAAATTTGGATTGCAAGCAAATACATTTATGTAAACAAATCAACAAATCACAATAGTTATACAGAGTAGAGAAAAGAAAATTACACAAATATAGAGATTCTCAGCTGAATGAGATAAAAATCTTATTTTGACTAAGGAAAGAATAATTTCACTAAGATTATTTTTATAGCTTCTGGGAATGTAAATGCTTAGAATTAAAAGAACATACATGTGAAACAAAGGTAAGTTTCTATCTTCATGGACTTCAGGAAGACATTCAAAGATTCTCACCTCACCTCTTTGGTCCCTTTTTCTCCTAACTCTACTTCTTTCCTTCAGAGGTCTCTCCAAAACCTCCTCACATTAACATATCAAGAGCTTATAGGTTTCTTGACCATTTAAAAGTTGTGTCTCTCTTCCTGTGCACAGCATTCAGTGTTATAAGGCCTCAGGAAACAACCTTTAGGTGGGAGTGGAGTTCCATATGTAAGAGCCAAAAAGGGTAAGAGGCCATCATTTCTGATCCTGTGACAATAACATTCTCTGACTTAATGTTTTGGTTTGCAATTAAATCTTTATTATTTAAAAGAATTTAGCTGTTTTGAACTGAAGATTCGTTGGTGATAGTAATGATGGTGATGGTTACTTACAAACAGTAGTTTGCATAATCTAGTTCCAAATCTTGTCACTGACCATTACTACCTATGTGATCATGGACAAGTTATTTAACCTAGGCTTCAATTTTGCCATCTGTAAAATGTAAATAATAATATTTATAGTACCTGTCTTAAAGAGTTACTCAGATAAAAGTACATTTAAATGAAATGCATTAAGTGCTTTGCAAACCTTGGAATGCTATATGCCAGGGATTATCATATGGTAAGTATGGCTTTACATGAAATATGAAAAGTGAAATCTTACTTTTAAATAAAAATAGAAATCTTTGTCAAAGTAGCTAAACTTAAGTAATTAGGATATCTTGAGAAGCAATGATCCCAAGGTTTCTCATACAACAAGATTAGTTATTGGCTAATTTGATTTTTTTAAAAAAGAAACTCAAATTACAAGTATCAAAAATGAAAAGGTGAATTCATAACCAATGTAGAATTAAAATTAATTTTAAAAACTATTTTGTCCAAGTACTACAATCTAAATGAAATTAATTAATATTTTTATTGTTTACTATTTCCTTCTCCAGCACATTTTACAGATGAGAAAACTGAGGCAAATAGAGTTAAATCACATAGCTAATAGGAGTCTGAGGCCAAATTTGATCCCAGGAAGATGAGTATTCCTGACTCAGGCTTCCTGATGATGTGCTACCTAGCTGCCCCATATGAATATTTACAAAAATATAAATTGTCCTGATTAACAGAACAGGAATAAATAAACTTAAATAACCCTATCTTAGAAAAAAAATTGGTCTAGGACTATCTTTTTACCTCTTTTTGTATTATAGCCCAGTACCTGAAACATAGTAGGTTCTTATAAATATTTATTGAATTGAAAAATCATAAGTGAATTTCCAACAAAAACAACCTAGGATTCAATAGATTTACAGATGAATTCTACCAAACATCTAAAGAACAATTCCCAAACTACACAATTGTGTCTTCTAGGACACAAATATCATCTTAATACCCAAATAGGAAGAATCAAAAGAAAGAAAATTACAGAGCAATTACTGTAACATATGTTGATATAAAAGTTTAAAATATTATTAAAAAGAATAAAGATTAAACAGCATAAAATAAATTAAATTAAATTTAATTTAAATTTAACAGCATTAAATTTAATTAAATTTAAACCAGGAATATAAGACTGATTTAAAATCAAGAAAACTATAAATATAATAACAAAACCCCAAAATCACTATTTCAAAAAATGTAGGAAAAACATTAAACATCACACCTATTCCTGTTTTTTTTTTTTTTTAATTAGAACAAATGAATAAATGTCACTTTTCTTAAAATGGCAAATTGTATCTGTTTAAACTAAGAGTAAGAATTATCTGTAGTCGGATTAAGCTAGAAGACTTTCCATAAGGAAAAAAAAATCTTTCCAATAAAGACCAGGGGTGAAGGAAGGATGTACATTATCACCATTACTACTCATTGTACTAAAAATGCTACCTATATCAATAAGATAAGAAAAATTAATTGCAGGAATAAACAGAGGCAAAGGAGAAACAAAATTATCACTTTTTGCAAGTGATAGTTTGCTTAAAGAACTATAGAAAGTCAGTTAAAAATTAGTTGAAACAACTTCAACAGAATTGCAAGATATAAAGAAAGATGACAGAAAGAAAAAAAAAAAGAAACAACTTTTTTGTATATTAGATCATGCCTCTCCCTGCAAAAATAACAACAGTAAAAAAGAGAAAAATACCTTTTCTTTTTTGTTGTTGTTCCAGGAGATTTATTTTGTTTTATTGTATGTGATGGCAGTCAACAATAGCAAACTGTTCAGCACAGCTCAGTATTCCCAGCACAGAATGGTTTATATGTGTGTGGGAAAGTAATTTTTTATTCTCCCCATCATTTCAAACTTGTAGCAATGATCCTCCAAAATAATATATCTAATCTTGTTATCTAGTCATAATTCCTCCACATCAGTCCTGCCAATGGATGTTTGGGTGCATGTACATTTTCAGATTTATTATAAGAGAAGTGAACATATAGAGGAGCATGTATTTTGGGTTTTTATTCTTTTCATAATAAAAATGGTATGTGAATGAGTTGGGGGTGAGAGAAGAGAGATTTTTTTTGCCTATAGGTTGGCAAATATGAGGCATTTGGGCCCAGAAAATTTTTTTTTCTTCATGAATGGATACGTTTTTAATGCTATTTTCCTTTAGTTACATATCAAAACAATTTTTAGCATTCATTTTTTTAACAGGATTTTGGTTTTCAATTACCTAGACAATAAAATGAAAAACAGAACCCCTTGTCCTACCTACTAAAAGAAACCCTAAAATGCAAACTCCATTGTATATCATAGACAATATCCAGAAATTTCAGAGAAAAAAATGGAACTAGCCAGAGGACTTATAATTAGACGCAAATAAGAATTACTTATCACCATGAAAGTAGGCAATGTAGTTGATAGAGCACTGAGTCTGGAGTTAGGAAGAACATAAAGTCTGAAGTTAAGAAAGACGATGGAAGAAAAAAGGAATCCTAACATAAAGAACTATCATGGTGAAAATGATTTAAAAATATCTACAAACAAACATTTTCAAAGAAAAATGAAGCTTAGATACAAGTCCAAAAGAGGTTTAGAAAAAATTTTAAAAGAACTAAAGTTTTAAAAAACTAAATGAGATTGTTGAGGTTGGGAAAGGGGGACCCCAAAAGTTTGGAGTTACAAATTCATGTCTCGGGGTATCTCAAAAGAATTTTCAGACTTGAACCCATCTCCTTAGCCAAGGACCAAAGATTTAATGCAATTATAATGCCATTACAAGCGGATTGAATTGTAAGAGAATTCAGCCGAGAAACAGAGGCAAGGAGACACATTTATGCAGTTTTTTATCATAGATATGCTAATTCTATGGCTCTTAAGTAGGAAGGAGTTTGGTTCTCCTTGAACAGATTATCAGTCAGCAATGAATTGAGGAGTGGTCAATACTAAATACTATTGTCTCAGGAGTTTGATCTGTGGGAGTTTCCTGAGGCCAGAAGCTATCTGACTAAAGAGTGGTCAGATTCAGACAGATTGAATATGGGAGTTTCATGAAGCAGACTCCAAAGCCAGAAAGTTTAGAATCACTGACTTATTGCCAGAACAGAAGCCTCCCCTAAAATCAGGGAACCACAAAATCATATTACATCTCTTTCATGAAGGATTTTTCTGTAGCATGGAATGTTGTTTTGTAATACTCATCTCATGGGGGGATGTGACTGAAAATGACTAAACAACAAAGATGTTTAAATAGATAAATATAATAGTTTCTTTTTAGTATTCATCTTTCTTGACCCTTTTATAAGCTTTGGTACTGTGCAACCATCCCTCTCAACTGAATACTCTCTTCTATTTAATCCTTTAAGACATCAACTCTGATTCTCCTTATTTCTCCTTAATTGCTCCTTCTCCTATTCTAAATCCCTTAATATTAAAATTCCCCAAAGTTCTCTCTTGAGCCATCTTCTTTAAAACTTAACCTTTTAATCTTTATTTTGATAGATTAAATAAACTAATGGCGTGTTTCAGTTCCCATGTCTCAGTTTCCCTTAATTGTTCTGCCTCAATTTCCCTGAATTATTCTGATTCAGTGGCAATCCCCCTTCCTGGCCATTAGAATTGAGATAATTAGGGCTGGGAGCTCTGGCCACTAACATTCCAAAGAGTCAAAAAACTCCAGATGGCTTAAATCCAATGTTTGGGCATTTCTTTCTGGTCTCAGACTCAGTGGCTCCTAGCTTCTTCCCAAACTTACCAGAATTTATGTTCCTTCCTCCATACTTCCAACCTGTCAGAATTGAATTTATGGTCCATCTCCCCAATGCTTTACCCCTCCTTACCCCTCCCCACCCATCCCCACCCATCCTTCCCTGGTTCCTGGAGCCTTATAAGAATCCCCGGAATTCCTTGCTCCCTTGCTGAATGCTTTGAGACAAGAGTTCCATCCAGCCATATGGCCATGGCTTCCAAACTCTTCACTATCAATAAGTTATTAAAAATCTCTAATCTCTGTCCTGCCTCAGTTTCTCTGGCATTACATTATGAGATTCTCAAATCTTTATCTCCATCTAAGACCTTTTTCCTGAGCTTCAGAGTCATATTTCAAACAGCTTGCAGAATATCTCCCCCTGGAATACTATACAATCCATACTGAAATTATTCTCTAACACCCTATTCCTATCTTGACTTCCCAATTTCTGTGACACCATATCATCTGCAGTCCTCTCCCTCTCCATTCTCTCACATATACAGAGCTATCCAGTATCTTTACTTCTACTCCAAAAATCTCTCTAAATTCTAGTTTCTCTCATTATTCCCATTAATACTGCCCTAATCCAGTGCTCATTTAATTTGGATTACTATAATAGCACACTAACTGATCCTACAGTTAATATAATACTAGGGGCACTAGATAGAACACTAAGCTGGGAGTCATGAAGACTTGAGTTCATATCTTGCCTCAGATACTTGCTAGCTATGTGCCCTTGGGTGTGTCATTTACCTTCTTTCTGTCTCAGTTTCCTCACTTGTAAAAGAAAGTTATGCACCTCCTACAGTTGTGAGAATCAAATAGGATAATATTTGTTTTGTTTGCTCAGCACAGTGCCTACCACATAAGAGGTGCTAAATAAATATGTTTCCTCCCTCCTTGACTCCTGTTCAATATATATTCCATATTGTTTCCAAATTAATTTTCCTTATGCACAGATTCTTTTTTTTTTAATAGTATGTTTTTTTCAAAAATATTCAAAGGGGCAGCTAGGTGGCACCAGACCTGAAGTCAGGAGAACCTGACCTGAGTTCAAATTTGAGCTGTGTGACCCTGGGCAAGTCACTTAACCCCAATTGCCTTAGGGAAAAAAAATTTTAAAAATGTAAAGATATTTTTTACCATTCACCTTCACAAAACCTTATGTTCCAATTTTTCCCACTTTCTTCCCTTCCTCCTCCTCCAGAAAGCAAGCAATCTGATATAAGTTAAACATGTGTAATTCTTCTAAACATATTTCCATATTTGTCATGTTGCACAAGAAAAATCAGATCAAAAGGAAAAAAAAACATAAGAAAGAAAAAAGAAACAAGCAAACAAACAAACAGCAACAACAAAAAGATGAAAATGCTCTGCTTTGATACATCTTCAGTCTCCATGGTTCTCTCTCTAGATGTGGATGGCACTTTCCATCACAAGTCTATTGGAACTGCCTTGAATCTTCACATTGTCAAGCCAAGTTTGTTTCAATTGATCATCACATAATCTTGTTGTTACTGTTTACAGTGTTCTGTTGGTTCATGCGCAGATTCTTTAAGAAAAGAATAGGAAGGCACTGAACAAAGCAAGCACCAAATAACATCACAAAATTGAAACATATTTTAAGAGACAATCCCCCCCCCCACTGATTACTGATGATACTGAAATAGAGTATCATCATATCACTGGCATCAAAATAAAGATTAGCGGAGCCTAGGAGGGGTGGAGCCAAGATGGCAGAGTGCAGACACCACTCTCTGTGACCTCCTATGACCTTTCTCTCAAACTAACAGCAGATTAAGCCTCTAAACTGAGTCTATAGTCAAAGCGCCTCCAAATATTTGGAGTACAACACATTCCCAGAAGAAGTTACTTTGGAAGAACATCAGAACAGGTCTGTTTCAATCAGGCAGGGAGATAGTCTGCCAAGTCCAGACAGCAACATAGGGGAGATAGGGCAGGAAGCCCAGCAAAAGACTCAGAGTGCGGCATTTTCTAAGCACCTGGGAAGTTTCTGTGAGCCTCTTAGGCCACTCTGCCCTGGTTGTGGGCAGGTGGTTTGGCATATTTGCTACAAAAGACAAATTGTAAAACACTGAGCCCCAGGAAGAAATCTGAACCTAGCTGTCATTACCCAGCACTGAAAATCAATGAGGAGAACTGCCCCAGGGCAAATTGAAGCAGCTGCCGGTCTGTGCTTCAAACAGACCTCAAGCTCTAAAAAATGAGAAAGAAGCAGAAGAGAGCTCTCACCATAGACAGCTTTTATGGAGAGAGAGAAGAACAGACCTCAGGTCCTGAGATTCATAAAGGTAAAGCAACTCCAGAGGAAGCCACAAAGGGAGGCATGAGCTGGTCCCCATTTCACAAGGCTTTCCTGGAAGACTGCATAAAGAATCTCAAAAGAGAGTTAGAAGAAAAATGGGGAAATGCACTGATCTCAGTGCAAGAAAGAATGGAAAAAAGCATATAATGCTCTACTAAAGAAATATAAAAAAGAGACCAATTTACTGAAAAACAAAATTGGTGAAATGGAAAAAGTATGCAATGAAAAAATTGGCCAGTTACAAAAGGAGATAAAAAAGTAACTGAAGAAAATAATACATTAAAAATTAGAACTGAATAAATGGAAGTGAATGAATCGGTAAGACTTCAAAAATCAGTCAAACCAAAACAAAAAAAAAATGAAAAAATAAAAGGAAATATGAAATATCTCCTAGGAAAAACAACTGACCTGGAAAAAAGATCTAGGAGAGACAATCTAAGAATTACTGGACTTCCTGAAAGCCATGATAAAAAAAAAAACAAAAAACAAAACAAAACAAAAAAAAACTGCCCTGATGTTTTCTAAAATAAGAAGGCAAAATCAGCATCAAAAGAATTCACCAAACACCTCCTGAAAGAGACCCCAAAATTAAATCTCCAAGGAAAATCGTGCTAAATTTCAGGATTATCGCACCAAGGAAAAGATATTGCAAGTAGCTAAAAAGAAACAATTCAAATACCAAGGAGTTATAATTAGAATCATCCAGGATCTATCAGCTTCCACCTTAAAGGATCAAAGGGCCTGGAATCAGCTATTCCTAAAAGCAAAGGAACTTGAATTACAGCCAAGAATAAGCTATCTAGCTAGAATGAGCATTATCTTCCAGGGAAGAAGATGGACATTTAATGATATAGGTGAATTTCACCTATTTCTAATGAAAAGACCAAATCTAAACAAAAAATTTGACCTCCAAACACAGAACTCAAGAGAAGCATAAAAAGGTAAGAAAGGAAAGAACTCTTGAGAACTATATTTCTATTATGGGTATAGTTAGAAAATGGGGGTATAATTTGATTTTACTTTGGTAATGTGAAAAAGAAACTAGAGGTGGAAAGGGCATCATACTGGAAAAAGAAGGAAAAGGTGGTAAAATAAGGTACAAAAAAGGAGGTAAAAATAAGGTAAAAATCTCATGAAGAGGCAAAGAAAAGCTAATAGAATTGAAGGGAAAAAGGGAGGGGGATGAACACTGTGTGAATCTTACTCTCATCAGATTGGCTTCTAAGAGAGAATATCAGATATATTTGGTTTCACAGAGAAAGTACAGGGAAGTGGGAGGGAAAGGAGGAAAAGAAAGGGAAAGACTAATAGAAGGGAAAATAGAAGAATTAGGGGAAGGGTGTAAAAAAGGGCAAGGGGCTCTAAAGGGGGAAGGACTGTTAGAGGGAGATGGTATCAAAGGCAAAACACTGGGGAGGGGGGAAGGGAGAAAGGGGAAAGGAAAGAGAAAAACATAACTTTGGGTAAATAAGATGGCAGGAAATACAGAATTAGTTATTTTAACTGTGAATGTGAATGAGATGAACTCTCCCAAAAAACAGAAGCAGATAGCAGACTGAATTAAAAGCTAGAATCCTACAATATGTTGTTTACAAGAAACACATCTAAAACATAGAGATACATACAGAGTGAAGGTAAAGGGCTGGAACAGAATCCATTATGGTTCAGGCAAACAAAAAAAAAAAAGCAGGGGTAGCAATCGTGATCTCAGATCAAGTAAAAGTAAAGATAGATCTAATTAAAAGAGACAAGGAAGGAAAGAAACCATATCTTATTAAAGGGTACCATAGATAATGAAGCAATATCAATACTAAACATATATGTACCAAGTGGTATAGCATCCAAATTCCTAGAGGAGAAGTTAAGAGAGATGCAAGAAGAAATAGACAGCAAAACTATACTAGTGGGGGAACTCAACCTTGCTCTCTCAGAATTAGATAAGTCAAACCACAAAATAAATAAGAAAGAAGTCAGAGAGGTAAACAAAATGTTAGAAATGTTAGGTATGATAGATCTTTGGAGGAAACTGAATGGAGATAGAAGGGAGTTTTTTTTTCCTCAGGGGTTCATAGAACTTATACAAAAGTTGACCATGTGTTAGGGCATAAAAACCTCAAAATCAAATGCAGAAAGGCAGAAATAGTAAATGCACCTTTTTCAGATCATGATGCAATAAAAATCATATGTAATATACAGCAAGGGAAAATAGAACAAAAGTCAATTGAGAATTAAATAATCTTATTTTAAAGAATGAATGGGTGAAAGAGCAAATCATAGACACAATCAATAATTTCATCCAGGAGAATGACAATAATGAGACAACATATTAAAATTTGTGGAATACAGCCAAAGTGGTTATAATGGGTAATTTTATATCTCTAGATGCTTACTTGCATAAAATAGAGAAAGAGAAGATGAGTGAACTGGGCTTACAATTAAAAACAGTAGAAAAAGAACAAATTAAAAACCCTCAATTAAATATCAAACTGGAAATTCTGAAAATAAAAGGGGATATTAATAAAATTGAAAATAAGAAAACTATTTAATTAATAAATAAAACTAAGAGTTGCTGTTATGAAAAAAGCCAACAAAATAGATAAGCCTTTAGTTAATTTAATTAGAAAAAGGAAAGAGGAAAATCAAATTGTTAGTCTCAAAAATGAAAAGGGAGAACTGTCTACCAATGAAGAGGAAATTAGAGCAATAATTAGGAGTTACTTTGCCCAACATTATGACAATGAATTTGATAACCTAAATGAAATGGAGGAATGTCTACAAAAATATAGACTGCCCAGGTTAACAGAGGAGGAAATAAATTATTTAAATAGCCTTATTTTAGAAAAAGAAATAGAACAAGCTATTAATCAACTCCCTAAGAAAAAATCTCCAAGGCCAGATGGATTTACATGTGAATTCTACCAAACATACAAAGAACAATTAATTCCAATACTACATAAATTATTTGAAAAAATAGGGAAAGAAGGTGTTCTACCAAATTCCTTTTATGATACAGATATGGTGTTGATAGCTAAACAAGGGTTTAGGGTTTAAAACAGAAAGGTGAAACAGAAAGGAAACTATAGACCAATTTCCCTAATGAATATTGATGCAAAAATCTTAAATAAAATATTAGTAAGGAGATTACAGAAAGTCATCCCCAGGATAACACACTATGACCAAGTAAGATTTATACCAGGAATGCAGGGCTGGTTCAATATTAGGAAAACTATCAGCATAATCAACTATATTAATAACCAAACTAACAAAAATCATATGATTATCTCAATAGATAATCACCCATTCTTATTAAAACACTAGAAAGTATAGGAATAAGTGGGCTTTTCCTTAAAATGATCAGTAGCATCTATTTAAAACCGTCAGCAAGCATCATATGTAATGGAGACAAACTAGAACCATTCCCAATAAGATCAAAAGATCAAAAAATAAAGATCAAAACAAGCTGCCCACTGTCACCATTACTATTCAGTATTGTATTAGAAATGTTAGCTTTGGCAGTAAGAAAAGAAAAAGAGATTAAAGGAATTAGAGTAGGTAATGAGGAAACCAAATTATCACTCTTTGCAGATGATATGACAGTATACTTAAAGAACCCTAAAGGCTCAACTAAAAAACTACTAGAAACAATTCACAACTTTAGCAAAGTTGCAGGATACAAAATAAATCCACATAAATCATCAGCATTTTTATATATTACCAACAAAGTTCAGCAGCAAGAGATACTAAAAGAAATTCCATTCAAAATAACTGTCGATAGTATAAAATATTTGGGAATCTATCTGCCGAGAGAAAGTCACGAACTATAGGAACACAACTACAAAACACTTTCCACACAAATAAAGTCAGATCTAGTTGCATTACTAGTGCAACATGAATAGTTTACCTCTCAGATTTGTGGAGAAGGAAGGAAGTTATATCCAAAGTAGAAATGGAACTCTTAATTGAACACTAGATCCATAATTTTGATTATATTAAGTTAAAAAGTTTTTGTACAAACAAAACTAATGCAGACAAGATTAGGAGGGAAGCAATAAATTGGGAAATCATTTTTACATTTAAGGGTTTTGATAAATGCCTCATTTCTGAAATATATAGAGAATTGTTTCAAATTTATAAGAACTCAAGCCACTCTCCAATCAATAAATAGTCAAAGGATATAAATAATTTTCAGATGATGAAATTAAAACTATTTCTAGTCATATGAAAAAAATGCTCCAAATCACTATTGATCAGAGAAATGCAAATAAAGACATCTCTGAGGTACCACTAGACTCCTGTCAGATTGGCTAAGATGACAGGAAAAGATAATGATGAATGTTGAAGGGGATGTGGGAAAACTGGGGCACTGATACATTGTTGGTGGAACTGTGAACGGATACAACCATTCTGGAGAGCAATCTGGAACTATACTCAAAAAGTTATCAAACTGTGCATACCCTTTGACCCAACAGCATTTCTATTGGGCCTATATCCCAAAGAAATCCTAAAGGAAGGAAAGGGCCCCACATGTGCAAGAATGTTTGTGGCAGCCCTTTTTGTAGTGGCAAGAAACTAGAAACTGAATGGATACCCATCAATTGGAGAATGGCTGAATAAATTATGGTATATGAATGTTATGGAATATTATTGTTCTATAAGAAATGACCAGCAGGATGATTTCAGAGAGGCCTGGAGAGACTTGCATGAACTGATCCTGAGCGAAATGAGCAGAACCAGGAGATCAGCATACACGGCAATAACAAGACTATGTGATGATCAATTCTGATGGACAAGGTTCTCTTTAACAATGAGATGTTTTAAATAAGTTCCAATTGTTTAGAGATGAACAAAGCCATATACACCCAGGGAGAAGCCTGTGGAATATGAGTGTGGACCACAACATCACATTTTCACGCTTTCTGTTGATGCTTGCTTTCATTTTGTTTTCCTTCTCAGGTTTTTTTTTTTTTTCTTGTAGATCCAATTTTTCTTGTATAGCAAGATAACTATATAAATATGTATACATGTATTTGATTTTTCATATATTTTATAATAATTAACATGTATTAGACTACCTGCCATCTAGGGGAGAGGGTGGGGGGAAGGAAAGAAAAATTTGGAACAAAAGGCTTTGCAAGGGTCAGTGTTGAAAAATTGCCCATGCATATGTTTTGTAAATAAAAAGCTTTAATAAAGAGAAATAAAGATTAGCACAGCAATTAAAATAAGAAATTATGGTGCTAAATTAAAAACAACTCTAAACTGACCTAAACAAATTATTAAAGCAAAAAAAGTGATGGAAAGGATATTGATTTTCATTTACTCAATGAAGATCAACTATCAGAATGAGGAAAAAATAACCTTGATCAGCAAACACTTGCCAAGTTGATAGAAATGGCAATTAAGGAAAAATCAGGTTTAGAATACTATATTTTTTGTAAAATCTTACAGAAAAGTACAGTGGACGATTATGAGCAATACTGTCTCATAAAACAGGGAAAAGTGGTAAAATAAAGAGAAAAATAAAAAAGGCTTGGAAAGTCTTTTGGGGGAGCATTTATGACAAGTTCTTTTCACTCTCAAAGATAATGAGCCACCACATTTATTTTGTTTTTTTAAAAGCTTTTTATTTACAAAACATATGAGTGATTTTTCTACATTGACCATTGCAAAAACTTTTTTTTTCCCAAGCTTTTCCCCTCCTTCCCACCCCTCCACCCCTAGATGACAGGTAATCTAATACATGCTAAATAGGATAAATTATATGAAAAATCCAATACATGTATACATATCTATACAGTTATCTTACTGCACAAGAAACATCAGATCTAGAAAGAGAAGAAGAAAAAACAACCTAAAAAGGAAAACAAAATGCATGGAAATATTCACAGAAAGCATTAAAATGCTGTGTTGTGGTCCGTACTCAGTTCCCACAGGCCTCTCTCTAGATGTATATGACTATCTTCATCGCTGAACAATAGGAACTGGTTTGAATCACATCATTGTTGAAGAGAACCATGTCCATCAGAATTCATCATCGTACAGTCTTGTTGCTGTGTATAATGTTCTCCTGGTTCTGCTTATTTCACTCAGCATCAGTCTCTCCAGGCCTCTCTGAAATCCTCCTGTTGGTTGTTTCTTACAGAACAATAATATTCCATAACATTTATATACCATGATTTATTCAGCCATTCTCCAATTAATGGGCATTCTTTCAATTTCCAGTTTCTTGCCACTACAAAAAGGGCTGCCACAAACATTTTTGCACATGTGGGTCCCTTTCCCTCCTTTAAAATCTCTTTGGGACATAGGCCCAGTAAAAACACTGCTGGGTCAAATGGTATGCACAGTTTGATAACTTTTTCAGCATAGCTCCAAATTGCTCTCCAGAATGGTTGGATCCGTTCACAGTTCCACCAATGTATCAATGTCCCAGTTTTCCCACATCCCGTCCAACAGTTATCATTATCATTTCCTGTCATTTTAGCCAATCTGACAGGTGTGTAGTGGTATCTCAGAGTGGTCTTAATTTGCATTTCTCTGATCAATAGTGATTTGGAGCACCTTTTCATGTGACCAGAAATAGTTTCAATTTCTTCATCTGAAAATTGTCTGTTCATGTCTTTTGACCATTTATCAATTGTAGAATGGCTTGAATTATTATATATTTGAGTCAATTCTCTATATATTTTAGAAATGAGGCCTTTGAGAGAACCTTTGAATGTAAAAACATTTTCCCAGTTTACTGCTACCCTTCTAATCTTGTCTGCATTCATTTTGTTTGTACAAAAACTTTTTAACTTGATATAGTCAAACTTATCTATTTTGTGATTAATGATGACCTCTAGTTCTTCTTTGGTCACAAATTCCTTCCCCCTCCACAGGTCTGAGAGGTAAACCATCCTACATTGTTCTAATTTGTTTATAATATCATTCTTTATGCCTAGATCATGAATCCATTTTGACCTTAC
>JAJPUD010006129.1:89582-138240 GCA_023553655.1 Myrmecobius fasciatus | reverse complement strand
CTCTCTCTCTCTCTCTCTCTCTCTGTCTCTGTGTGTGTGTGTGTGTATAAATCCGTACACATGTATTTGTGTGTTTATATCTATCTATCTATATATATATATCTATGTATATATACATATATATATAAAGAAAGAGAGAGAGAGAGAGAGAGAGAGAGAGAGAGAGAAAGAGATTTTTTCTCATGGAACTATTTTCCAAGAAGGCCATTTTCAGAACATAAAACATTATTTACCAAGTAATCTTTGTTTTGTTTTTCCAATTGTGATAAATGTTATCTGTTTAACAAAAGTTCTAATATCAATATAAGCTACTCACTAATTTTAGACCTACAGCTTTGCCATACCAGTTCTAAACTTCTCTCCTTTACAATTTCTAAGATACTTTTGTAATAGAAATGGAAGTAAGGGCTAATTTAAAACCAGTAAATTTATTCAGACTTCTAATGTGGGCCTCATTTAAGTTTTATCTTTTTGATATCCCAGTTCAGTAAACCACCAGACCATTCCTTTGGGAAAATGACTGTTTTTTTTAAAATTAAATTTAGGAATTAACTGTCTGAATATGATGCCTTTAGTTCAATCAAAATTTTCCTCTGCTCAAAGTTTTCATCTTAAATCCTAGGTTTCACTGTGGAAATATCTGGCAAAGAAAAACATGTGCTACTGCATATTTAAACTTAATTACACATGTGTATTTCAACACCATTACCTTAAGTTCAACTCGTCCCAATTTACATTTTTTTGGAAAGCACTGAGCCACATGTACATGACATAAATATTTTTTGAGAATATTAAAGAAAATATTATGGTTTTAAATTAAGCAAGGTTAACAATGTCTATTAAAACCACACTTAGTTTTAAATTTCCTAAGTTTGAAGAATGATGATGGATTGTCACTTTGTAGTATAAAAGAAGTGAGCCTTCATCAGCATTTTGGTGTCAGGTGTGTATATATAATATTCTAAGTTCCACTGAAATTTTGCTGACATAACCTATATGGTTATTTTTGTTGATCTAATGGGCAGACACTTGAAATTTCCAAAGTGTCTCAAATTTACCCATTAGTTTACCTCTTAGTGATAGTTGGTATTTGTTAAAGGAAGTAGTAGTGATTGTAGTAATTTGAAAATGTAATTTTTTAAAAATTACAACTTTTTTTCTAGCAAAAATCTGGAAGCACACTAGAGTAATCAGCAAATGGGCCATGGCTAAACAAATTATTCTAGACAAATGTTATAGACATTTATTATGCTATAAGACATGATGAATTGATGCAATATGAAGCAGGAAGATTTTGAAGAACAATATTCACAATAACTGTAATAACATTAAAAATGACACTGACAGACAACTTAACTTGGATTAATTGATGTGATCAATCTTTATCCTAGAAAACATCCACTTTTCTGGATGAAATGGGCTACTATAGCTATCAAATATTGCATAGCCTATTCTATTTTTGGAAGTTCATTTTGTATAAAGGGTATTCTTTGATACAGTAGAAAGCTGGAAGTAGGGCAGATAGAAAATATTTTTAATATTTAAAAGAGGCAATAATAAAAAATAAGAATCTTTAACTATTTGGAATAATACATATGAAGATTTACCATATAATAGGATAGCATAAAATTTTCTAAGTCAATATGTGGCCTACAGGGATCCTAATCTATGGGTTAGTGATCTCAGTTTCTATTTGAATTTAACATCACTTGTGTAAAGAGCAATGAGATGTGAGTCAAGGAATCTGAATTCTAATCTTGCCACTAACTCACTACATAAATTATCTGACTAAACTATTCTACCTTCCTTGGGTATGGGTACTGTTAAAGAATGGGAAGTTATATTAGATACTTTCCAAAGTCCCATATGGCTCTAACACAATTCTAACTTGTTTCTAAAAAGGGTTAGAATAATACTGAGTAGTTTGCATTTGTATAAAATATAATAATTTTTTGTGCAACTTAAGGGACTTTAAAACTTCACAAAGACTTTGGGACATCCTCTATATTGCTTATAAGGTTTGTAAAACACTACATAAGATCTCTTTAAAAAAATTATTGACTCTGAAAGAAGTTCAATGAGAATTATAAGTAGTTAGCTGTTTTAAGTGGGATTTGAATTCATGTCTTCCAGACTCTCAATTATACTATCTACTATCTCCACACATTGCTAATCACACTGTCTCTAATCTCTAATATTTACTAGTTACAAGTATTCAGCAATTTGCGGGTATTGTAGATAAAATGAGGGATCTAGATTCAGGAGTTCATATTTGACCTCAGACCCTTAATAGCTATGAATAATCCTGATCAAGTCACTTAACCATGTTTGCCTCAGTTGCTGATCTGTAAAATGATCTAGAAAAGGAAATGGTCAATCACTTTGTCAAGTATATCAAATGAGGTCATAGAGAGTCAGACAAAAGACCCAATCAACAAATAAGCACATGTTATGTATTTAATGGTTTATTGACTGTGTAGCCAACAATTAGTTTGCAAAGACCCATAAATAGGTCTTCTCATTTGATCCTTAAAAACCACTTAATTAGATTACCAGTGTCATAGGCAATATTATTCCCATTCTATAGATAAAGAAACTGATACTTCTCAGAGAATCAATTGACTTTCCCTTGGCCACAGAACTACTAATAAATGCCACAGAGGAAATTTTAATACAAGTCTTTCCTGAACCCAAGTCCAAATATAGGAATATCTTGATACACCTAAATTAAGTCAGCCAATTGTCCTGAATTATGTGGTACAACAGTGAAACTGTGGAGATGGTTATGGAGGCAGTTGATGTGTTATTGTAAAGGGAATTGAAGGATATGAAGACATGCAGGAAGGCCCATGAACAAAAGCTCCAGATTTGAAGCTGAAACAGCTGTTTGCCTTCTGTGCTTGCTCAAGTTTTGATCACTTGGGACTCATCAAAGACAGTTTGATTTACCCTCCCTCCCTCAAGCTTCCCTGTAACCTTCTGGCCAATCTGGACTTGACAGAGGCCTACCTTAAAGACTGTCTTTCAGTACTTGCAGCACTTGGACAGGGGTCAAGACTAAGGATGGAATCAAGCACTGCAACTGTTTTTCAGAACTATTCTTGCTCTTTAGGGAATTTTTCAGCTGTGATTAGGTATGCCATGAAGCTAGCCTTCTGCAGAAATCACAAAGCCTGCTGAATGGCAGAGAAAAACATAAAATTGTATGATCCAACTCTTCATAGACCTTCTCTCAAGTAGCAGGATGAAGCAGGCAATGTACAGAAGTTAAAGTTCTTGAAAAAAAGGAATAACAGGCCTGCACTTTAGGAATATCCATTTGGCTGCTCTCTGTAGGACAGATTGGAAAAGGGAAAAGCTAGAATTTCAAAGATTAATGAAGAGGTGATTGAAGTTATTCTGGCAAGTTGTTATAGGGTTCTGGAATTATAAAATGAATGGTCAAATTTAGATAGTCATTTGACTTTGTGCAAGTCATTGTTTCATACTTCTGAATGTTGTAAGCTAATAATTATAAATCTTCTGATATCTAAATACTGATAAATCAGTATGCCTTATGGACCTATGACTTTGATAGAATTTTTATAATCAAAGTGTTCATATATATATATATATATATATATAATATATATATTCTCCTGTGTATATAATATATATATACACATATATATTATATATATATAGGAGAATTGCAAAAATATTTGATCATGACCATCCTCAGGGTAACTCTACCTGGAATCTGTTGAGCCTGAAAGAATCTTTGAATAAATTTTATATGTCTGTAAATTTGGATTGAGGAAAACATTATTTCTTTATTTTTACTAACCTCTAACTGAAATTTAAGATTTCCTTCAATTACTTAGAAATATTCTCAGAAGAGATCTATTAACATCATTAGATTGATAATACAAAAAAGTCAAGAATCCCTAATAAAGGAATGATGAGAAGGGAGACTACATTGTAAAAGTCCTTGAACCCTGAGCACTTCATTCTTAAGACTTCAGATACATATTGTAGGCTTTTAAACTGAGGAAAGATATTGAAATTGTTGTCCTAGAGTGGTGCTTCTAAAGGCAGAGCTAAATTAGTTGATTAGAGAAGGACTCAGCTTAGCTCTTCTAACAATCTCCTTCAAAAAAATTTAAAATAACACATCAAAAGGTCAGAGTGAGACATCCTTCCAGCTTAGAACAATAGAAGAGAAACATGGATGTGTGAAATGGGGGAGGAGGCTGGATATCACATGGATGAAACAGTAGTGGTGAGTTTAGGTAGTGGTGGCAGAAGCAGCAAGAGCTTTAGGGGCACTGAAGCACTGAGAAATAGTATCATTTCTGATTCCAAGAGAGTTGGGGCCATGAGGAACAGTATCAATGAAGAAAAATATGAGGGATGGAGGCCTAGAAGTTCCATACTTCAAAGTAAATTATAAAGTTATCATCAAAAAAATCTGATACTAACTAAAAAAATAGAGTGATGGACCATTGAGATAGATTATCTACATAATATACATAATATAAAAAGTAGTAATTGACCATAGTAGCCTATTATTAGATAAATCTGAATATCCAAGCTTTTGGGATGAGAACTCAACATTGGGCAAAAATTGCTGAAAAAATTTGGAAAGCAATCTGGCAAAAACTAGGCATACTATAAGCCAAGATAAGATCATATATATGTATATATATATATAAATGAATTTGAAATAAAGGATATTTTTAAAAAGCTTTATTTTTTCATTTTTTGCCATAGAGCTAAGCAATTTATTTCAAACATATAATCAACAACAATCTTAGAAGCATGCACTTATTTTTTGCTTACTCTCTTTTAAGAAATTTTCATTTATTATTTATTTATTTGAAAGTTTATTTTTAATATACATTATTTTATGAATCATATTGGGAGAGAAAATATCAGAACAAAAGGGAAAAATCATGGGAGAGGGAAAAAACAGAAAAAAAGAAGTGAACATAGCATTTTTGATTTACATTCAATCTCCATAATTCATTTTCAGGATGCAGATGGTATTTTCTTTTCAAAGTCTACTGGGATTGCCTTTGATCACTGAATTGCTGAGAAGAACCAAGTCTTTCATAGTTGATCATTGCATATCCTTGCTGTTATTATGGGCAATGTATTGCTGGTTCTGCTTGTTTTGCTCAGCATCAGTTCATGTAAATGTTTGCAGGTCTTTCTAAAATCAACTTGTTCATAGAACAATAATATTCCATTACCTTCATATACCACAACATATTCATTCATCCCCCAACTGATAGGCATCTACTCATTTTCCATTTCTTTACTATCTTGAAAAGAGCTGCTACAAATATTTTTCTGTATTTGGATCCTTTTCCCTTCCTTATGATTTCTTGGGTATACAGACCCAGTATTGGCACTCCTGGATAAAAATGTATAAACAGTTTGATAGCCCTTTGGGCATAGTTCCAAAAAACTGTTCTTCAGAATGGTTGGATCATCTCACAACTCCACCAATGCATTAGTGTCCCAGTTTTCCCACATCCCTTCCAACATTTATCATTATCTTTTCCTATCATCTTAGTGAATCTGAGAGGTATGAGATGGTGTCTCAATTATTTTGTTGAATTTCTTTAATCAATAGTGATTTAGAGTATTTTCATATGAATTTAGACAAATTTAATTATATCATCTGAAAATTGTCTGTTCATATTCTTTAACCATTTATTAGTTGGGAAATGACTTGTATTCTTATAAATTTGACACAGTTCTTTATATATTTTAGAAAATAGACCTTTATCAAAAATTCTGACTCTAACTTTTCCTCCCAGATTTGTGCTTCCCTTTTAATCTTTTTTTTTTTTTGGCTGTTTGTACAAAACCTTTTTAATTTAATATAATTAGTTTCTCATTTTGCCTTTCATAATATTCTCTAGTTCTTATTTGGTCATAAATTCCTTCCTTCGCCAAAGATCCAATGGGCAAACTATCTCTTGCTCTATTAATCTGCTTGTACTATCTCCTTTTTTGCCCAAATTATATACCTATTTTGACCTTATTTTGATATGGCTATAAGATCTAGGTCTATGCTGATTTTCTGACATTATTTTCCAGTTTTCCCAGCAATTTTTTGTCAAATACTGAGTTCTTATCTCAGAAGCTGCAGTTCAGTTATCAGATACTAGACTATTATTTATAAGCCTTGATTATTTTGTCTTATGTATCTAATCTGTTCCACTGATCCACTACTCTATTTCTTAGCCAGTACCAAATTGTTTTGATGATTACTGTTGAATAATATGGTTTTAGGTACTGCTAAGCCACTCTCCTTTGCTTCTTTTTTTCATTAATTCCCTTGCTATTCTTGATCCTTTGTTCTTCCAGATGAATTTTGTTATTTTTTCTAGTTCTATAAAATAATTTTTTGACAGTTTGATTGGCATGACACTGAATAAAAAGATTAATTTAGGTAAGATTGTCATTTTTATTATATTAGCTTGGTCTACCCATGAGCAATTGATATTTTTTTGCTTTTTTTTTAGATCTGACTTTATTTATTTGAGAAGTGTTTTGTTATTGTGTTCATATGGTTTCTGGGTTTGACTGGGCAGGTAGACACCCATATATTTTGTTTCAACTTCAGTTATTTTAAATAGATTTTCTCTTTCTGTCTCTTGCTGCTGAGCTTTATCAGTAATATATAGAAATGCTGGTGATTTGTATGGGCTTTTTATATCCTGAAGTTTTGCTAAAGCTGCAAATTGTTTTGAGTGGGTTTTTGGATAATTTTCTAGGATTCTCAAAGTATATCATCATGTCATTTGCAAAGAGTGATAGTTTTATTTACTCATTGCCTATTCTAATTCCTTTAATTTCTTTTGCTTTTCTTATTGCTAAACCCAGCATTTCTAGTGCAATGTTGAAAAATAGTGGTGATAATGGGTATTCCTTATTTCATCCCTGATCTTATTGGGAATGTGTCCAGCTTCTCTCAATTACAAATAATGCTTACTGAAGGTTTTGGATAGACTGCTTATTATTTCAAGGAAAGCTCCCTTTATCCCTCTGCTCACCAGTGTTTTTAATAGGAATGGTGCTGTATTTTGTCAAAAGCGTTTTCTTCATTTATTGAGATTATCATATGATTTCTGTTGGTTTTGTTACTGATATGGTTGACTATGGAATTAGGCTCCCTGATAAGAACTAGCACAGCATTACTGCTATAAATTCCAATTGGTCATAGTTTATTATCCAGCTGATAAGTTGCTGTATTTTCTTTGTTAATATTTTATTTAAAAATTTAATTTAAAAATTAGGGAGATTGGTCCATTATTTTCTTTCTCTGTTTTGGCTCTTCTTGGTTTAGGGATCAGTACCATATTTGTGTGATAAAAGAAATTTGGCAGGACTCCTTCTTTTCCCAAATAGTTTACATAATAATGGAATTAATTTTTCTTTAAGTATTTGTTGGAATTCAGTTGTAAATCCATCAGACCCTGGAGATTTTTTTCTTAGGAGGTCATTAATGTCTTGTTCAATTTATTTTTTTCTAAAATGGGACTACTGAGACAAAAAAATTAGAATACAGACTTTTGTAGAGGTGAATGTCAAAAATTATCTATGTATATAGTTTGAAAATAGAAAGCTTTAATTAAAAAATAAAATGAAACTATTTAAGTAATTTATATCCTGTTCTGTTAATTTGGGTAATTTACATATTTGTAAATATTCATTCATTTCAGTTACATTGTTAGATTTGCTGCCATACAGTTGGGCAAAATGGCTTCTAATTATTGCTTTAATTTCTTTTTCATTAGTGTTAAGTTCACTTAAAGGGTGATATCATGAATAAACTAGGATAACATGGTGGAACATACTTGTCAGATCAGTGGATAACAGAAGACTCTCTGGTCATACAGGAAATTGAGGTAATCCTAGAAAGTAAAATAGTTTTTTTTTTACATAATTTTTAAGAATATTTTGCACAAACTAAAACTAGGTGGCCCAACCTTAAAGAAAAGAAAACTGAAAGAAAAAAATTTCAAGAAATTTTTCTGATGAAGTCTTCATTTCTGAAATATAAAGGGAAATTAGCCAAATTTATAAAAATAAAAGCTGTTCTCTAGTTGAACAGGCAGTTTTCAGAAGAACAAATCAAAACTATCAATAGTCTCATAAAAATATTCTAAATTACTACCGATTAGAAAAATACAAATTAAAATTTCTACCTCACACCTATCAGTTTGACTAACATGATAGAAATGAAAAATAACAAATGAGAGAATGAGAGAGCAACAGAGTGAGGAGAGAGAGAGAGAGAGAGAGAGAGAGAGAGAGAGAGAGAGAGAGAGATTGTTGGTGGAGTTGTGAAATAGTCCAACTATCCTGGAGAAAAATTTGAAACTAAATCCAAAATGCAATCAAGTTGGGCATGTCCTTTGACTCAGAAGTACTCTGTTGCTGGGTATGTATTCAAAAGAAATCAAAGAAAAGGGAAAAGTTCCTATTTGTACAAAAATATTTATCACTGTTCTTTTTATGGTGACAAAAATGGAAATTGAAGAGATGCCTACTAATTGGGGAATGGTTGAACAAGTTGTGGTATATTATTGTGTTAGAATATTATTGTGGTATAAGATGGTTTCAGAAAAATCTGAGAAAAATTATATGAACTGATACAAAGCACAGTGAGCAGAGCCAGGAGAACACTATGAACACTAACATCAATATTGTGAGGATCATCATCTATAAAAGATTTATTTATTCTTTTCAAGATAGTGACCCAAAACAATTCCAGAGGACCCATAATTACAAATGCTATCCACTCCAAAAAAATAGCTAATGAACTCTGAATGCTGATTGAAACATACAAAATACCCCCAAAACCTTTATTTTTATTGTTTTTTGGCTTTCTTACAATGTGACTAATATAACATGTTTTTTCATGAACTCATATATTATTGTATGTTATTATATGTTTTGCTTGTTTTCTTGAGGAAAGGAAGGGGGAGTCAGGAAGGAAAGAATTTGGAACTAAAATTTTTTTAACAAAAGATTGTTATTTTTATACTTAATTAGGAAATATTTAATTAAATAAATAAAAATAATTTAGAAATAAGAAAGAAAATGTTTAAAATATAAGTTAGTCTGATTTGGATAAACATGTTATATTGGCATGGGGAAATGGGCACTGACAGAAAAGGAAAATGATGACAAAGACTGAAGTAGGATAGCAATAGTGGAAACAGAAGGGAACAAAGATACAAAAGACAGATATTACAAATGAAGGAACAACAAGAATGCATATTCTTATTTGTTACTCTTGGGAGAAAAATCAGAGATGACTTAAATCTGATAGCATTGACAATATAAAGAAATTAAAAAAATGATCAGTCTTGTAGAGGAAATCAATTTAGTTTCAGACATAGTGAGTTTGAAGAGGTAGCTGGGCATATGGGCAGAAATGTCTATTAGTTGAACTTGTGGATTAGAAAACTGGACAAAGTCCATGATTAGAAATAAAGAGTTTGTCATCTTTATCAAGATGACAATCAAAACTGAATGGTGAACATAAATGAGATCTTTAATAAAATGTAAGAAAGCAAAGACTGAACCCTGAGAAATTCAACAAATACTTAAAGAAGTATTTAACAAAGGTCAATATGTTTGATGCTCAGGCAAGGAAGAAGATATGGTCCCTATTCACAGCATTTATAATCTAGTTGAAGAAATAAATGTATGTGAATAATTGCAATACAAATTATGATGTACAACATCCATTTGGAAGGAGAGATTTTTCTCCCTGGAAGTAAGATAAAATAACCTGAAGAACATTTCATTTTAACAGAACTTTAAAGAATGGTTAGAAATTAGATAGGTGGAACTAAGGATATGGCAGTCTCTTGAAAGATAAGGAATGCCAGGAGATGATATGAGAAGTAAAAAACTTGAAAAGTATAGTCTAATCCATAGGAAAAAAGAGACTTTTTTTTTTTTTGCTGAGGCAATTGGGGTTTAGTGACTTGCCCAAGGTGACACAACTAGGAAGTGTTAAATGTATGAGACCAGTTTTGAACTTAGGTCCTCCTGACTTAAGAGCTGGTGCTCTACCCACTATGCCACTAGTTGCCCTGGAAGAAGAGACTTTCAAAATGTGAGTGTGTTCAACAAAGTTGAATGCTTCAAGAAAAAAAAGGAATAACAAGAACCAAGTAAAAATCATTGGACTCTGCAATTAGGAAGTTATTGGTGACCTTCTAAAGTGCAGTGGCAAAGTAATGGGAATGCAAGCCAAACTCCAGAGGCCTAAGCAGTAAGTGAATTAGGGGGAAAAAAAGCATTAGATTTGAAATTAGGATATGGTCTTGAATTTATAATCTGCTACTAGTTGCTCAGCAATCTTCATAGGTTTCAGTTTCTGCAGCTGTAAAATAAACAAATTAGTTTTAAATAATGACTAAGATTCTTTATGATTAAAGTTTTATGATATAATCTTGCTATACACTCTAAGAGAAATATAACTAAAGTCTAAGAATTATTTCATCAGAATAGTTAAAACTAATGTTTCCTTTTATCTATATACGTCTATCTATCCATCCATCTCTATCTATCTATCTATCTATCTATCTATCTATCTATAGGTATGAGACTCCAAATTAGGAAACTCTCTTTACCAATTGATATGTATTTTCTTAAATTTACAATCTTAGCAAATTTCCCAAGATAATAAGAGGTGATTTACTAAAGGTCACATACCTAGTATAGATCATAGGCCAGATATCAAACCAATTTTGATCCTGAGACCAGATTTCTAATCACTATATAATAGTTCATCATGATTCTTTTACAAAACTCAGATTTTAGGTTTGGTTCTAATTATAAGGTAGGTAGGTGTCACAGTGAATAAACCATAAGAATTGGAATCAGGAGCATTCACCTGCATGAGTTCAAATCTGGTTTGAGACAGTTATTAGCTTTGTGAACCTGGGCAAGCCATTTAAACCTGTTTGCCTTAGTTCTTTGTTTATAAAATGAACTGGAGAAGGAATTGGCATACCATTCTAGTACCTTTGCCAAGAAAACCCTAAAATAGGGTAATGGAAAGTCAGATACAACTGAATAATAATAAACATTTCTAATTATATTTGGGTCAATAATTTTGGTGACCACTATTGGTATGAATATGTTTTAATTACAAAGAAAAGTATTTACAGATTATATTTCTATTATTATTATTTAAAATCAATTGCATTAACTTAATCAATTTTAGTCAATCAACATAAATTTTTGAGTGTCTACTATGTACCAGTAATTGTGTTAGGATTTACTATACAAAGGTTAAAATGATAAATTCCCACTCTTCTACATTATATCTAGGGAAACGGCATCTAAAAGAAATGCAGACTGTTCATTGTTCGAGTAGAAGATAACTAGCAAATGTGGTGATCAAGAGAGGCTTCATTTCTTAAGTAAAATTTAAATGCACATCCTGATTCAATTCCTTTTTGTGTTTCTTTTTGTCTGTGTCTGTCTCTCAATCTCTGTCTTTGTCTCTGTCTCTCTCTTGCCCTCTCTATCTCTGGAAGTGGGTAGGTTCTGTGTGTGCACATGTATATATGTGTTTGCATATTTTGTGATTGTGTTTTAATGCGGTCCATCTCTAGTTACATTGTCAGTATGCACTTAAAGAATGGCATTATAATTTCAGGATAATGATAAACAATTCCAGCTCAAGTCTCCAGTGGCCACCATGTGAAAAACTTTATATCTCATTACCAATTCCCTCATTTATCCACTTCAAGCGTCATGGAAATTAGAGATGGAAAAGAAGGCAATAGGTCATGTTGTCCTGGCCCAGTCCATGCAGGGTTATTCCCCACAGCATATTTTCTACTACCTCAGATAGTCTTTAGTCTTAAATGAGTTCAGGGATAGAATTTTTCCCATTTCTTGAAAGAGAATGCATCCTGAACACTGCTAAAAAAACAAAACAAAAAACAAACAAAACAAAAAAAAACTTTCCTTTGCTCAGTTTTCTAATGAAATTCCTTGTTTCAATTCATATTAACATTATTCTTCATAGCCTTATCACATTGTTCCTTATTTATTCTCTGATACCATGCATATTTAAAAAACCTTATTCAAAATTTCTTTTAAATCAATATTACTATACTTGCCAGGATATTTATTTTATATTTCACTGTTGCTTTGTCCAGAACTTTTCCAAACCAAGAACTCAGCTATTGTAAATTTGTTTGTTCTTTAGAAATTAAAAAAAAAATTGGATGAGTATGTATGCATGTATGCAAGAGCTAAAGAATAATAGAAAATGATGCATAACTAGAAAACAGTTTGTGCCAAAGCCACCCACTGTTAATTGGGTTAGCTAATGAATAACACCACTAAGAGCATGCCAGTATTTCTGAATGCTCAGTTTATGTCTCATAGAAATTCCAAATTTACTACCTCAGTTGACTTTTTGAATAGCTGACATAATTTCAATATTTTATTCAAGAAAAAAGCATTTTCCATGTTCTGCTCTGCTACTAGTTCACTATGTGCCTAAGCTCCAAGGTCCACAAAAATGAAGCCTACATTAGGCACATTCAGAGACACAAGGCAGCCCTAAGTTACTAGGACATAATAAGGTAAATCTGACCTGTCATCTCAACACAATCCTATTTCATCTTTGTTAACTTAATAGTGGCTAAGATACATATTCTTGTAACACAGCTAATTGGAAAATTACCTTCTCTATCATGATGTTTACGTCAAACAGGAACACTGTAATATGGATGAGTGTCTGGGGACAGGTTATCACTGTTAACAAGGGTATAACAAGCATTTGCTATATGCCAGTTACTGTGCTAAGCTCTGAGGACAAAAGAAGGCAAAAACAAGTTTGTATATAAGTGAGAAAAGAAGATATGTACCCTTATCATTCTTTCTAAACTATTTTTGCTAAAAGTTTCACAGTTGAGTTAACTATTGTAAAGAAGCAAGAGAGATGAATTAGAAGCTGTTTTGGACCATAAAGTACATGCTGGTTATGACTCTATTCATGAGCAGTTGCCATCAATGATCATTATCAAGAAAAAAAATGTGACCCTAGGCCTAAAGAAATACAATATAGAAGGCCAATATATGTAGGACTTCCTGTAAAAATGTTAACTTTTAGAGAAATACGGAGGGACAGAATTTTTGGTTGTATTTGATTTCCATTCATTTGAAAAGGCTGCTGAAATCTAATATTAGGCTTCCCTGGATTTCTTGGCTGCCATATAATTTTATGGACTTATCTTAATCTTATGATATTTAAAACCCTCAAATCCTTTCTAGAAACCCACAAGTGCTCCATTTTTACTTCTGCAGATTTTTTTTAAAGTAAAATGTAACTCTTTTTATTAGACTTACTTAAATATTACTTCACATTTTGTTTCAATCTCTGCTTATTGAGTGTTATTAAGTATATTAACCATCCCTCCTACATTTTTGCCATCTGAAAGTTTGATCATTGTAAGTATAGCATGTATGCCTTTATCTTAGGCAAGAATTCTTTTTTTAAAAAATTTTATTTTATTGCAAAACATATGTATGGGTAATTCTTCAACATTAACCCTTACATAGCTTTCTGTTACAAATTTTTCCCCTCAACTCTCCACCCCTCCCCTAGATGGCAGGATATCCACTACATGTTAATTGTGTTAAAATACTTGGCAAATCGAATATATGTATACACATTTCCACACTTATCGTTGTTGTAAAAGAAAAATTGTATCTACACGAAAGATATATCAGATAAAGGAAACACAATGTAAGCAAACATCAATCTAGAGTATGAGAATGTTATGTTGTTGTCCACATTTTACATCCCTCTCTCTGGGTGTATATGGCTTCCTTCAGTGAACATTTGGAAGTGGTTTGAAACATTTCATTGTTGAAGAGAGCCATGTCCATCAAAATTGATTGTCATATAGTATTGTTGTTGCCGTGTATAATGATCTCCTGGTTCTGCTCATTTCACTCAGCATCAGTTCATATAAGTCTCTCCAGGCCTCTCTGAAATTGTCCTGCTTGTCATTTCTTACAAAACAATAATATTCCATAATATTCATATACCATAATTTATTCAGCCATTCTCCAATTGGAGGGCATCTATTCAATTTCCAATTTCTAGCCACTACAAAAAGGGCTGCCACAAACATTCTTGCACATGTGGGGCCCTTTCCTTCCTTTGTGATTTCTTTGGGATATAAGCCCAATAGAAATGCTGCTGGGTCAAAGGGTATGCACAGTTTGATAACTTTTTGAGAATAGCTCCAAATTGCTCTCCAGAATGGCTGGGTCCGTTCACAGCTCCACCAACTACGCATCAGTGTCCCAGCCTTCCCACATTCCCTCCAACATTCATCATTAACTTTTCCTGTCATTTTAGCCAATCTGACAGGTGTGTAGTGGTACCTCAGGGTTGTTTTAATTTGCATTTCTCTGATCAATAGTGCTTTGGAGCACCTTTTCATATGACTACAAATAGTTTTAATTTCATCCTCTGAAAATTGTCTGTTCATATCCTTTTACCATTTATCGATTGGAGAATGGCTTAAATTCTTATAAATATGAGACAATTCTCTATGTATTTTAGAGATGAGACCTTTATCAGAATCCTTAAATGTAAAGATGATTTCCAAATTTATTGCTTCCCTCCTAATCTTGACTGCATTGGTTTTGTTTGTACAAAAACTTCTTAATATAGTCAAAGTTATCTATCTGGTGTTCAATTAAGAGTTCCAGTCCTTCTTTGGACATAAGTTTATTCCATCTCCATAGGTCTGAGAGGTAAACTATATTATGTTCCTCTAATTTACTTATAATATCACTCTTTATATCCACGTCATGAACCCATTTAGATCTTATCTTGGTATGTGGTGTTAGATGTGGGTCAAGCCCTAATTTCTTCCACACTAGTTTCCAATTTTCCCAGCAGTTTTTGTCAAATAGTGAGTACTTATCCCAGAAGCTGGGGTCTTTGGGTTTATCAAAGACTAAATTGCTATAGTTATTGCCTAGTTTGTCTTGTGATTCTATCCTATTCCACTGATCGACCACTCTATTTCTCAGCCAGTACCAAATGTTTTTGGTGACTGCTGCTTTGTAATATAGTTTTAGATCTGGTACAGCAAGTCCACCATCATCAGCCTTTTTTTTCATTAATTCTCTTGAAATCCTTGACCTTTTGTTCTTCCAAATGAATTTTGCTACTATTTTTTTTCTATATCTGTAAGATAATTTCTTGGGAGTTTGATTGGTATGGCACTAAATAAGTAAATTAGTTTGGGTAGTATTGTCATTTTTATTATATTCACTCGGCCTACCCATGAGTATTTTATGTTTTTCCAATTGACTAGGTATGATTTTATTTGTGTGGAAAGTGTTTTGTAGTTTAGTTCATATAATTCCTGACTTTCCCTTGGCAGATAAATTCCCAAATATTTTATACTATCAACAGTTATTTTGAATGGAATTTCTTTTTGTATCTCTTGTTGCTGAACTTTATTGGTAATATATAAAAATGCTGATGATTTATGTGGATTTATTTTGTATCCTGCAACTTTCCTAAAGTTGTGAATTGTTTCTAGTAGTTTTTTAGTTGAGTCTCTAGGGTTCTCTAAGTATACCATCATGTCATCTGCAAAGAGTGATAATTTGGTTTCCTCATTAACTACTCTAATTCCTTTAATCCTTTTTCTTCTCTTACTTCCAAAGCTAACATTTCTAAGACAATATTAAATAATAATGGTGACAGTGGGCAGCCTTGTTTCACTCCTGAACTTATTGGGAATGGTTCTACTTTGACTCCATTACATATGATGCTTGCTGAAAGTTTTAAGTAGATACTACTAATCATTTTAAGGAAAAGCCCATTTATTCCTATACTCTCCAGTGTTTTTAAAAGGAATGGGTGTTGGATTTTATCAAAGGCTTTTTCTACATCTAGTGAGATAATCATATGGTTTTTGTTAATTTGGTTATTAATATAATTGATTATGCTAATAGTTTTCCTAATATTGAACCAGCCCTGCATTCCTGGTATAAATCCTACTTGATCATGGTGTATTATCCTGGGGATAACTTTCTGTAATCTTGTTGCTAAAATCTTATTTAAGATTTTTGCATCAATATTCATTAGGGAAATGGGTCTATAGTTTTCTTTCTCAGTTTTTTCCCTACCTGGTTTAGCCATCAGCACCATATCTGTGTCATAGAAGGAATTTGGAAGTACACCTTCTTTCCCTATTTTTTCAAGTAGTTTATATAGTATTGGGATTAATTGTTCTTTCAATGTTTGGTAGAATTCACATGTAAATCCGTCTGGCCCTGGAGATTTTTTCATAGGGAGTTGATTAATAGCTTATTCTATTTCTTTTTCCGAAGTGGGGCTATTTAAATAATTTATTTCCTCTTCTGTTAACCTGAGCAATCTATATTTTTGTAGATATTCCTCCATTTCATTTAGATTATCAAATTTATTGGCATAAAGTTGGGCAAAGAAACTCCTAATTATTACTCTAATTTCCTCTTCATTGGAGGAAAGTTCTCCCTTATCATTTTTGAGACTAACAATTTAATTTTCCTCTTTCCTTTTTCTAATCAAATTAACTAAAGGCTTATCTATTTTGTTGGTTTTTTCATAGAATCAACTCTTAGTTTTATTTATTAATTTGATAGTTTTCTTATTTTCAATTTTATTGATCTCCCCTTTAATTTTCAGAATTTCCAATTTGGTATTTAATTGAGGATTTTTAATGTGTTCTTTTTCTAGCTTTTTTAATTGTAAGCCCAGTTCATTGATCTTTTCTTTCTCTGTTTTATGCAAGTAAGCATCTAGAGATATAAAATTAACCCTTATAACCGCTTTAGCCATGTCCCACAAATTTTGGTATGTTGTCTCATTGTTGTCATTCTCCTGGATGAAATTATTGATTGTGTCTATAATTTGCTCTTTCACCCATTCATTTTTCAGGATTAGATTATTTAATTTCCAATTAATTTGTGGTATGTTTTCTCTTGGCCTTATATTACATGTGAGTTTTATTGCATCATGATCTGAAACAGATGCATTTACTATTTCTGCTTTTCTGCATTTGATTTTGAGGTTTTTATGCCCTAACACATGATCGATTTTCATATAAGTTCCATGAACCCCTGAGAAAAAAGTATACTCCCTTCTATCACCATTCAGTTTCCTCCACACAGCTAAAATACCTAACTTTTCTAGCCTTTTGTTTACTTCCCTAACTTCTTTCTTATTTATTTTGTGATTTTATTTATCTATTTCTGAGAGAGCAAGGTTGAGACCCTCCACTAGTATAGTTTTACTGTCTATTTCTCCTTGCATCTCTGTTAGTTTCTCCTCTAGGAATATGGATGCTATACCACTTGGTGCATATATGTCTAGTATTGATTCCGCTTCATTGTCTATGGTACCCTTTAGTAAAATATAGTTTCCTTCCTTATCTCTTTTAATTAGATCTATTTTTGCTTTGTTCACCTGAAGCATAAAAGATTCTGCTCCAGCCCTTTACCTTCACTCTGTATGTATCTCTGTGTTTTAGATGTGTTTCTTGTAAACAACATATTGTAGGGTTCTGGCTTTTAATCCAGTCTGCTACCTGCTTCCATTTTATGGGAGAGTTCATCCCATTCACATTCACAATTAAAATAACTATATCTGTATTTCCTGCCATCTTATTTACCCAGAGCTATGATTTACTCTTCCCTTTCCCCTCTCTCCCTTCCTCCTTCCCCAGTACTTTATTTTTGAGGACCACCTCCCTCCAACAGTCCTCCCTCCTTTAGACCCCCTCCCTCCCCTTTACACCTTTTCCCTAATCCTTCTATTAGTCTATCCCTTTCCTTTCCTCCTTTCCCTCCCACCTTCCCACAAGGAAGGTCAGGACTTTCTTTGAAGCCAAATGTGTCTGATATACTCTCTTAGAGTCCTATATCATGAGAGTAAGGTTTACACAATACTCATCACCCTCACTTCTTTCCCTCAATTATATTAGATCTTCTATGTCTCTTTATGAGATTTTGCCTTATTTTACCTCCTTTATTTTTACTTTATTTTGCCTCCTCCCCCCCCACCCTTTTTCAGTATGGTATCCCTTCCACCATTAATTTCTTTTCCATATTTATCAAAGAAAAATCGAATTATACCCCCATTCTTTAAGGATACCTGTAGTAGAAATATAGTTCTCAAGAGTTCTTTCCTTTTTACCTTTTTATGCTTCTCTTGAGTTCTGTATTTGGAGGTCAAATTTTTTGTTCAGATCTGGTCTTTTCATTAGAAATAGATGAAATTCTCCTGTATCATTGAATGACCATCTTCTTCCCTGGAAGATGATGCTCATTCTAGCTGGGTAACTTATTCTTGGCTGTAATCCAAGTTCTTTTGCTTTTCAGAATATCTGATTCCAGGCCCTTCGATCCTTTAATGTGGAAGCTGACAGATCTTGTGTAATTCTTATTACAGTTCCTCGGTATTTGAACTGTTTCTTTCTAGCTGCTTGCAATATCTTTTCCTTGGTGTGCTAGTCCTGAAATTTGGCCACAATATTCCTTGGGGTTTTGATTTTGGGGTCTCTTTCAGGAGGTGATCGGTGAATTCTTTCAATGCCAATTTTGCCTTCTGATTCTAAAACATCAGGGCAATTCTCTTTCATGATTTCCTGAAAGATAGCATCAAGGTTCTTTTTTTCATCATGACTTTCAGGGAGTCTGATAATCCTTAGATTGTCTCTCCTGGATCTGTTTTCCAAGTCAGTTGTTTTTCCTAGGAGATATTCATATTTTCTTCTATTTTTTCATTTTTTTGTTTTTGTTTGACTGATTCTTGAAGTCTTATTGTCATTTACGTCTATTTGTTCAATTTTAATTTTTAAAGTATTCTTTCCTTCAGTTATCTTTTTTAGCTCCTTTTGTAAGTGGCCAATTGAATTTCTTGGTTCAATGCATTCTTTTTCCATTTTGCCAATTTTATTTTTCAGTGAATTGTTGTCTTTTTCCAATTCGCCATTTTTATTTTCCAGTGAATTGATGATTTTTTCCAATTCACCATTTTCATTTTCCAGTGAATTGGTGATTTTTTCCAATTCACCAATTTTGTTTTTCAGTGAATTGTTTTCTTTTTCCAATTCACCAATTTTATTTTTCAGTGAATTGTTTTCTTTTTCCAATTCACCAGTCCTGTTTTCCAGTTTTTGACAACTCTGTTGCACTTATCTCAATTTATTTCCCCATTCTTCTTCTAGCTCTCTTTTGAGATTATGCAATCTTCCAGGAAAGCCTTCTGAAAAGGGGTCCAGCTCATGTCCACCTTTGTGTCTTCCTCTGGGATTGTTTTCAGAATCTCAGGATCTGGGGACTGTTCTACTTTCTCTCCGTAGAAACTGTCTATGGTGAGAGCTCTCTTCTCTTTCTTGCTCATGATTTTTGAGCTGTAAGAAGTTTAGGTCTGGATCACTTGAGGTCTGAATCACTAGCAGGGAATTCTGCTGTTTCAATTTGCCCCAGGGCAGTTTGCTGAGTTGACTTCCAGAGCGGGGCTGGGCTAGATCTGCACTAGGACCAAGCTTTCAGCTGCTCTCAATCCACTCTTTATCAGAGGCAGATCTGCCAAAACACCTGCCCACAAGCAGTGCAAAGTGGCCCAGGCATCTCCCAGAGATTTCCTGGGTGCTTAAAATCTGCCCCTCTGTCCCAGCTCTGACTTCCGCCCCGGCTGGTGTCTGATCTCGGCCAGTGGCTGATTCCCCTGAGGCTAACCTTCTCTGAAGTTTTTTCAAAGTGGATTTTTGATAGAAGTGCATTGTAGTCCAAGTGTTTGGTGGAGCCCTCACTCCAGAACCAGTTCAGAGGCTCAATTTGTCTGGGTCGGAGGGAAGGTCTCAGGAGCTCACAGACAATGCTGTCTGCCATTCGCCATCTTGGCTCCACCCCCTAGGCAAGAATTCTTAACCTGGGGTTGGGAAACATTTTTTTAAATAATAGCTTGTTATTTTCAAAATACATGAAAACATAGTTTTTTTTCCAAAGATAGTTTTCAACATTCACCATTGCAAAATTTTGTGTACCAAATTTTTCTCCCTCTCTTCCTCCCACCCCTCTCCTAGATAGCAAGTAATTCAATATATATTGAACAAGTGCAATTCCTCTATACATATTTCCACATTTAATATACTGCACAAGAAAAATCAGATCAAAAAGGGAAAACATGAGAAAGAAAAAAAATCAAGCAAACAATAACAAAAAAGATGAAAATACTATGTTGCAATCCATATTCAGTCCCCATAGTCCTGTTTCTTGATGCAGATGGTTTTGTCTCCTTCACAAGTATTGGAATTGGCCTTAATGACCTCATTGTTGAAAAGAGCCATGTTGAAAAGAGTTAATCATCACATAATCTTGTTAGTCAGTAAACAATATTCAGTGTACAATGTTCTCTTGACTCTACTCACTAAACTTAGTATCAGTTCATGTAAGTCTCTCCGGGCCTTTCTAAAATCATCCTAATGATTGCTTTTTATAGAACAATAACATTCCATAGCCTATATATATATATATATATATATATATATATATATATATATATATATATGTACACATATACATACATAAAACTTATTCAGCCATTCCCCAACTGCTGGGAATCTACTCATTTTCCAGTCCTTTGCCTCTACAAAAATAGCTGCTACAAACATTTTTTTTTCCTTTTCCCTTTTTTGGGAAACAGAACCAATATAGAAACTGCTGGATCAAAGAATATGCACAATTTGATAGCCCTTTGGGCATAGCTCCAAATTTCTTTTCAGAATGGTTGGATTAGTTCACAACTCCACCAACAATGTACTACTGACCCAGTTTCCCACAGATTCTCCAGCATTTATCATTATCTTTTCCTATCATCTTAGCTAATCTGACAGGCATATAGTGATGCCTCAGAGTTGTTTTAATTTGCATTTCTCTAATTGATAGTAATTTAGAGCATTTTTTCATATGTCTAGAAATAGTTTTAATTTATTCATCTGAAAATTGTCTGTTCATATTCTTTGATCATTTATCAATTGAAGAATGACTTAGATTTTTATTAATTTGACACAGTTCTTTATTTATTTTAAAAATGAGGATTTTATCAGAACCTTTAGATGTAAAGAATTTTTCCAGTTTTCTGCTTCTCTTCCAATCTTATCTGCATTAGTTTTGTTTATACAAAGAAATTTTTTATTTCTTTTATTATTTCTTTTTATTTGTATTACTTATATTTATATTATTTATATAAATAAATGATATTTAATTTAATATATTGAAAATTATCCATTTTTCATTTTATAATGTTTTCTAGTTCTTATTTGATTAATTATAAATTCCTTCTTATCCACAGATTTGAGAGATAGACTATTCCTTGTTCTTCTAAGTTGCTTTCTGTCTAAATCATGAATCCATTTCAACTTTTTCTTGTGATATAGCGTGTTAGGTATTGGTTAATGTCTATTATTTTCTGCCATATTATTTTCCAATTTTTCCAGCAATTTTTGTCAAATAGTGAGTTCTTATTCCAGAAGCTGGAGTTATTGTCTTTATCAAACACTATGTTACTAAAGTCATTGACTATAGTGTCTTGTGAACTTTAACTATTCCACTTAACCACTACTCTATTTTTAGCCAGTATCAGATGATTTTGATAACCACTATTTTATAATATAGTGTTCAGTCTGGCACTATTAGTCCACCTACATTTGTACTTTTTCATAAATTCTGTTGAACTTCTTGACTTTGGGTTCTTACAGATGATGTTTCATTACTATTTTTTTTTTCTAGCTTTACAAAGAAATTCTTGGTAGATTGGTATGGCACTGAATAAGTACATTAATTTAGATAGAATTGTCATTTTTGTTATATTAGCCCATGAGCACTTGATCTTCTTCCAGTTGTTTAGATCTAACTTTATTTGTGTGGAAAGTGTTTTGTATTTGTGTTCATGGAATTCTTGTCTTTGCCTTAGCATGTAGACTCCCAAATATTTTAATTATCTAAAAATTTTTAAATGCTATTTCTCTTTGTACCTTTTTGATGCAGTTCTTTGTTGATTATATATATATGTGTGTGTGTGTGTATGTGTGTGTATGTGTGTGTGGTATGTATGTAAATGCTAATGAGTTATGTTGATTTATTTTGTTTCCTGCAACTTTGCTAAAGTTGTGAATTGTTTCTGGTACTTTTTTAGTGGATTCTCTAAGTATATCATCACATAATCTGAAATGTGTCATAATTTTGTTTCCTCGTTACCTACTCTAATTCCTTCAATTTCTTTTTCTTCTGTTATTGCTAAAGCTAACATTTCTAATACAATATTGAATAGTAGTGGTGATAGCAGACAACCTTGTTTCATCCCTGATCTTATTGAGAATGCTTCTAATTTATCCCCATTACATATGATGCTTGCTAATGGTTTTAGATGCTACTGATTACTTTAAGGAAAACATTTATTCCTATGCTCTCTGGTGGTTTTAATAGGAATGGGTGTTGGATTTTGTCAAATTCTTTTCATGTATCTATTGAGATTATCATATGATTTCTGTTAGTTTATTTATGTAGTCAATTATGTTAATAGTTTTCCTAATATTGAACCAGCCCAGAATTCCTGGAATTTTATTTGGCATAGCATTTTATCCTAGTGGTTAGTTGCTATAATTTCTTTGCTAATATTTTATTTAAGATTTTCTCATCAATATTCATTAGGGGAATTGGTCTAAAATTTTCTTTCTCTGTTTTGACTTACCTAGTTTAGGTATCAGCAACAATATCTGTGACATAAAAGGAATTTGGTTGGACTCTTTTCCCTTTTTTTCCCAAATAGATTGTATGTGTTAGAATTAATTGTTCTTTAAATGCTTGCTAGAATTCATTTATGAATCCATCTGGCCATGGAGACTTTTCTTAGGAAACTGATTAAGAGCTTGTTCAAAATCTTTTTTCTAAAATGGGACTATTTAAGTAATTTATTTCTTCCTCTGTTAATCTGGGCAATCTATATTTTTGTGAGTATTCATCCATTTCACTTAGATTATCAGATTTATTGACATGAAATTGGACAAAATAGCTCCTCATTATTGCTTTAATTTCTTCTGCATTGGTGGTAAGTTCACCCTTTTAATTTTTGATTCTGGCAATTTGATTTTCTTTTTTCTAATCAAAATTAACTAAAGGATAGCACAATGGATAGAGCACTAGCCCTGAAGTCAGGAGGATCTAAGTTTAAATGTGGCCTAGACATTAATACTTCCTAGCACTGTCACCCTGGGCAAGTCACTTAACCCCAATTGCCTCATTAAAGTTTGTCTGTTTTGTTGGTTTTTTCACGAAACCAACTCTTATTTTTGTTTGTTAGTTCAATGGTTTTCTTATTTTCAATTATATTAACCTTTCCTTTTATTTTCAGAATTTCAAATTAGGTATTTAATTGAGAGCTTTTAATTGGTTCTTTTTCTAGCTTTTTTTTTTTTAGTTGCAAGCTCAATTCATTGATCTTCTCTTTCTCTATTTTATGCAAATAAGAATCTGGAGATGTAAAATTTCTTCTAAGAATTGCTTTGGCTGCATGCCATAAATTTTGGTATATTGTCTCATTATTGTCATTCTCTCTTGGATAAAATATCAATTCTTTCTATGATTAACCATTTTACCTACTCATTCTTTAGAATTAAATCAGTTAGCTTCCAAATAAATTTTGGTCTATTTCCCCCAACCCTTTATTACATGAAACTTCTATTGCATCATGATCTGAAAAAGATACATTTACTATTTCTGCCTTTCTGCATTTGATTTTGAGATTTTTATGCCCTAATAGATGGTTAATTTTTGTATAGTTTTCAAATACCCCCGAGGAAAAAATATTTCTTTCTGTCTTCATTCAATTTTCTCTAATGTCTATCATTTCTAGTTTTTCTAAAATTCTATTTACCTCCTTAACTTTTTTCACTTTATGTGTTTAGTAGTTCAGTTTATATAGTTCTAATAGAGTGAGGCTGAGGTCCCCCAGTAGTATAGTTTTATTTTTTATTTCTTCTTGCAACTCTCTTTACTTCTTCTCTAGCAATTTGGATATTTTTCCACTTGGTACATGTATGTTTAGGATTGATATTGCTTCATTTTCTACTGTACCTTTTAGCAAGATGTAGTTTCCTTCCTTATCTCTTTTAATTAGATCTATTTTTGTTTTTTCTTAATTTGTGGTCAGGATCACTACCTCTGCTTTTTTTTAAATACTTCAGTTGAAGCATAATAGATTCTAGTTCTGTCGTTTACCTTTAGTCTCTATGTATTCCTCTGCTTCAAATGTGTTTCTTAACATATTGTAGAATTCTGGCTTTTAATCCAGACTGCTTTGTGCTTCCATTTTGGGGGAGAAATCCTCCCATTTACATTCACACTTTAAATTACTAACTCTTTATTCCCACCATCCTATTTTCCCCAAATTATACTTTTTTTCTCTCCTTTCCCTCGTTCCCTCCTCACCAGTATTTTTCTTCTGTCCACCATCAATCTTAATCTGCTCTCCTTTTTTTTTCAGTCCCTTCCCTTCTTATCTCTTTCCCCTTTTAGTTCTGTTCTCCCTTTTATTACCCCCCCTCTTTTGTTTCCCCTTTCCCCTTTGACTTCCCTATAGGCTGAGACAAGTTTCTATTTTAAACTAAATATCTCTGATATTCCCTGATATCTGAGCCAAATCTGGTGAGATTAAGGTTCAAACAATGCTCTCTCTCCCTCTCTTCTTTCTCTCAACTGTAAATAGGTCTTTTTTTTGCCTCTTCATGTGATGTAATTTATCCCATTTTACCTTCCCTTTTGTCTTCTTCCAGTGTAATCCTTTCTTCACCCCTACTTTCTTTTTTATGTCATCACAATAAAGTTAAATTGTATCTGCACTCTCTAAGTATATCCCTAATAAAAACACACTTCTCAAGAGTTACACATACCAACTTCCCATTTAGCCATGTAAATATTTTAACCTTTATTTTATTTTATTTTTTTGCTTTTTGCTGAGGCAATTGGGGTTAAGTGACTTGCCCAGGGTCACACAGCTAGGAAGTGTCTGAGACCAGATTTGAACTCAGGTCCTCCTGACTTCAGGGCTGGTGCTCTAACTACTGCGCCACCTAGCTGCCCCAATATTTTAACCTTTAAAAACAGTTTTTTCCTTCCCTTTATGCATTTCTTGAGGTCTGTATTTGAAGATAAAATTTTCTGTACAGCTCTTGTCTTTTCATCAAAAATAACTGAAAATCCCCTATTTATTGAATATACATCATTTTTCCCTGAAAGATAATTCTTAGTTTTGCTGGGTAGTTGATTTTTGACAACAGTTCAACCTCCTTTGCCCTCTGGAATATCATAATCTAACCCTTTCAATACTTTAAAGTGGAAGCTGCCAGATCCTGGGTAATCCTGATTGTGGCTCCTCATTAATTGAATTGTTTCTTTTTGATTGCTTGAAATATTTTCTACTTGATCTGATAATTCTGGAATTTAGCTACATTATTCCTTGGAATTTTATTTTGGGGTCTCTTTCAGGAGGTGATCAGTGGGTTGTTTCAATGACTATTTAACCCTGTTTTTCTACAATATTAGGGCAGTTTTCTTTGATGATTTTTTGAAAGATTTTGCCTAAGCTCTTTTTTTTTTCAACATGGTTTTTAGGTATCCAATAATTCTTAGATTGTTTCTCCTGGATCTCTTTTCCAGGTCAGTCATTTTTTTTCAATGAGGTATTTTACATTTTTTCCCTATTTTTTCATTTTATTTTGATTTTGTTTGACTGATTCTTAAAGTCTCCTTAAGTCATTCACTTCCATTTGTTCAATTCTAATTTTTAGTAAATTATTTTCCTTAGCTTTTTTACCTCCTTTTGCATTTTACCAATTGAACTTTTAAATGATTTGTGTTGTTCATTGGATTTTTTTTTCCATTTCACCAATTCTATTCTTCAAGGAGTCATTTTCTTTTTCCATTTTGTCAAATCTATTTTTAAAAATTGCTTTTCTTCAGACTAATTCTGCATTTTCTTTTCCAAAGTCTCCTGCAAAGCTCTTGTTTCCTTTCTCCACTTTTATTCTAACTCTCTTTTAAGATTCTTTTTGATTTCTTCCAAGAGAGCCTTTTACTTTGGAAAGCAACTTATATCACTCTTTGAGGCTTCATTTGGAGACATTTTGGCTTTAAGTGTCCTCAGGGTTTGTGTCTGTTCTTTCCTGACTTCAAAATACTTTTCTGTGTTCAGAGATCTTTTTGCTTTTTTGCTCATTTTAAAGGTTTAGGTCTGCTTCTAGGGAGAGTTACATTGTCTCAAGCTTTTTATACAGGGAGACTGGGGTTTTATGCTGCCTTGGAGCCAGTGGTGCTACTTGCTTTCTCCCTGTGCTGGGTAGGCATGGCCAAGTCCCATTTGTTATGTTGGAGTTCAGGGGCTCACCATTTGCTTTTGATAATTGTTGACAGTCTCACAGTTTGTCTGATAATCCACTGGCTTCCAAACTAGGACAGAATACCCATGCTTTTTGGCTAAAAGCCTCTTAGTAATTTTCCTATGGGGCCTCTACCCTGGGCCTGCCTGTACTATGCCTCCACTGGGCTGCTTCCTCCTCCCTATCCCATGATTTTTAAAATTTATTTTTTGACGCACATTGCTTTATGAATCATTTTTGGAGAGAAAAATCAGACTGAAAGGGAAAATCCATGGGAGATTATATATATATATATACATATATATATGTATACACACATATACATATCCATGGGAGATTATATATACATATATATATATATACATATACATACATATACATATAAATAACAAAGAATTGAATATAGCATGTCTTGATTTACATTCAGTCTCCTTGGTTCTTTTTCTGGATGCAGATGGCATTTTCTGTCCAAAGTTGATTGGGATTGCTTTGAATCACTGAACCACTGAGAAAAACCAAGTCTTTCATACTTGATCATCAAGTATATTATTGTGCACAATGTATTCCTGGCTCTGTTTGTTTCTCTCAGCATTAGTTCATGTAAATCTTTCCAGGTATTTCTAAAATTAGTTTGTTAAACATTTTTATAGGACAACAATATTTCATTACCTTCATATACCACAACTTGTTCAACCATTCCATAACTGATGAACATGTACTCATTTTCAAATTCTTTGCTACCACAAAAAGAGCTGCTATGAACATTTTTTGCATATGTGGGTCCTTTTCTGTCCTTTGTGATTTCCTTGGGATACAGACCCAGTAATAACACTGCTGGGTCAAAGGGTATGAACAGTTTTATAGTCCTTTGGGCATAGTTTCAGATTGTTCTCCAGAATGATTGGATTATTTAACAACTGCACCAACGATGCATTAGTGTCATTCCCTCCAACATTTATCATTAACTTTTCCTGTTATCTTCACCAATCTGAGAGGTATGAGGTAGTATCTTAGAGTTGTTTTAATTTACATTTCTGTAATCAATTGTGATTTTGAGCATGTTTTTTATATGATTATAGATGGCTTTAATATCATCATCTCAAAATTATCTGTTCATATCTTTTGACTACTTATCAAATGGGGAATGGGTTGTATTCTTATAAATTTGACCCAGCCCTTTATATATTTTAGAAATGAGATCTTTATCAGCAATACTTGCTGTAAAGATTTTTTTCCCCAGCTTTGTACTTCTTTTTTTAATCCTGTTTCTATTAATTTTGTTTGTGCAGAGACTTTTAAGTTTAATGTAATCAAAGTTGTCCATTTTACCTTCCTTAATGTTTTCCAGTTCTTTTTTGGTCATAAATTTGTCTCTTCTCCAAAGATCTGATAGGAAAATTATCCCCTTTTTTTTATAAGTTATCATCCTTTATACCCAAATCATGTATCCATTCTGATCTCATTTTGGTATGCAGTGTGAGATATAGATCTATACAGAGTTTCTGACATATTATTTTCAAGTTTTCCCAGCCATTTTTTCATATAGTGAGTTCTGATTCCAGAAACTGGAATTTGGGGGTTTATTAAATACTAGATTGCTATAAGCCTTGATAATTATATCTTGTATATATAATCTATTCCACTGATCCACCACTCTCTTTCTTAGCCAGTACCAAATCATTTTGATGACTGCTGCTTTATAATATAGTTTTAAGTTTGGTACTGGTAAGCCACCATCCTTTGTATTATTATTTTTTCATTAATTCCCTTGATATTCTTGACCTTTTGTTGTTCCAGATGAATTTTGTGATTCTATTTTTTAATATCTTTTATATATGTCACCTTTAAAAAAAAAAACAAAAAACACTGAGACCCTACTTCCATCTTGGTATCTTTATATGCCTGGTCTATTGCAAGAGCCTGCTGGTTTGTCTCCCTATCTCAGATCTCTCCATTCTAGTCTATCTTATCCAAATGGCTAGTAAGCCTTGATTTGACCATATTATCCCCTATTCAATAGACTCCACTGGATCCCTCTTACGAAAAAATAAAATAATCTTATTTGGTCTTTAAAGACCCTTCATTATTTGATCCCTTCTTAGCTTTCTAATCTTACATCTTACTGTCATCCAGGGAATCCAATGACATATACATTATTTCTGTTTTTCCCAAAAGACAATATACATATGGAATTTCATTCACTATATCTCAGGTCTGGAATTCTCTCCCTCTTTTTCTTGACCGTTTGACCTCTCTAGCTTCTTCTCAATTAAAATCTCACCTTCCACAAGAAGTCTTTTCTGATGCTGCTTTAATAATAGTGCCTTTCTTCTGTGATTATAGACAATTTATTCCAATTTAATCATGTTTACATTTACTCTCCTTTATTATATAGTATTATGAGCTTTTGAGAAGAGGTACTGATTTTCTTTTTTGTTTTGACTTGTTTTGTTTTGTCAAATATTTGGACAGTATTTGGAAGTAGGTACTTATGCTTCCAAATTTAACTTGACCAAAAAGATTAAGAATCCTTAATATAAGGCAGTAATAAAAATGTTAAACAATACATGATCAAGTATAGATTCTTCAGTAATTTATTGTCATAAAAAACTCAGTGATTAGTCTTTAGGTTACAACTATTCAATTACTCGTTAATTTACCTAAATGTAGTGAAGCTCAGCCTAAACAACCCATTTTTCCCCACAAGACTAGCATGATAAATTATATCAAATACTTTGGTAGAATACAAATTCTTCATATCACCAACTTTTCTCTGAATTCTTCTGTTCAGATTCAGTAATCAGTTACAGCCCAAGGCCTGGCCCAATGCTTCCATTCCTTAGGAGACAAGCCCTGCCTTTAGGCTGAGGAATGAGGGGGACATTCCCTTCAGTAGATTCTTTCACAGTTGCCTGTTCAAATTCTTTCACCTCATCTATTCTTTTATTTTTTGTCTTATCAATTTAAAAATTATTTTTATGTCAGGGAACAAAACAAACATTTTTGTAATAGTACAATTAAAAAAAATGATTGCATGGAACTGAAATCTACCACATACAACTTGCTATTTCTTTCAACTAAACAACAAAATTATCATGTAAATTTCTTTTTTTTTTGTTTTTTCTTCCTTCCCCTCCACTAAACACAAATATATATATATGTATATATATATGTATGTATATATGCGCATATATATAATTAATTCTACATGCACTTCTATTTATTACTTTTTTCTCTGGATATAGATAGTGTGTCCTTTATTTTTAATCTATGGGAGGATGGGGGGAGAAAATAAGGCAATAGGGATAGGGTCAAAAAAGAGGTTGAGAAATAAAATAATAAATAAAAATAAGATGGAGAGAAATTCACAAGCAGTAATTGTAAATTTGAATGTGGATGGAATGTTTATAGCAGGTCTGTTTGTGATGGGAAAGAACTGAAATTATGGGAATCCTCATCAATTGGGGAATGGTTGAACAAATTGTGATGTATAGTAGTGATGGAATACTATTGTGCTATAAGTAATAATTAGTTTATGGATCTTAGAATGGCAAGGAAAATCTTGCACAAAATGATAAAGAATAAAGTGAGCAGAACCAAGAGCAACATTGTCTTAAGATCTATTTTGAACTCATATTCTTTAAAACTTTTGTTAAATGTTTATATATTTTGGAAGTGAGGCCCTTATTTGTTAAACAACCATTAATTAAGCATCTGACATGTTACTAAGTTCTGGAAATGTAAAGAAAGGCAAAAAAAAAAACCCTCTGATCTCAAGGAATTCATAGTTTAAAGAAGCTAATGCATAAACAGCTATATATGTGTGTGTGTGTATGTATGTATGTATGCATGCATATATAAATTGGATCTAATCAACAGAAGGAAGGAATTATCATTAAGAGGGATTAAGAAAGGCATCTTACAAAAGTTGAGATTTTAGGTGAGTTACATATGCTATGTGATTTTGTGTCAACTTTTCCTTGCTGCTCCTGATTGAAAGTTATTGGAAGTTATGGTCCCTTACCCAGATACATGAGAAATATCAAAGAGTAAGTCCTAAGGAGTTGACAGACATAGAGTAGGCATAAATTACTTTTATAGACCATAAGAGCAATTTCTCATAGAATAAATTTGCTGTGTTCAATCCATCACCAACTTTTTTTATCTGTCCAATTTTCTTCCCCTATCTTAATGTATGCTTTATTTAACAAATCAAATGGGAGTTCTTATGGCACACTTGTCTATATCACCAATTGGAAACCACTTGGTGATGATTTGGGGAGAGTCCAGGAGTTCTCAGAAACAGTTCTTAATTGCTTTCCCTGGTGCCATGCATAGAATCTTAATGTTTTCAATAGACAGTTTTTAGATAATTCCAAATTTACAGAGATTTTATGAGTATGTTATGTATTTGTGGGCCCATCTATTTTGGATCATCAGTTGTAGACCACTCTTCCTTCTTCTGTGTTTTCCAGTACACAGATGCAATACATGTTTGTAGATAACTAAGAGATGACTACTAATTTGGGATTTGGTTGATTTTCAGCATAGACTTGGAACCTTCAATTTCTATTGTATAGGGAAATTCTGCTGGAGAATTCCCTCTTTGGATGCAGATCATCATCTGCTCTAAAATCTGGTCTTAGAGAAGTATGTAAAGTCTCAGAAACATGTGATACAAAAAATTCTTTAAAGCTTACTTCTTTCTTTCTTTAGTTACATTGTGTTGTCCGTAAGGGAATCTCCCATTCACAGATAAGTTTACCCCCAAAATGTGTATCCTGGGCTAAAAGTAGTCTATGAGTCTGTTCTGTCTAGAACCATAGCTCATAAATTTGCCTTTAGTGGTCATTCAAAGGACAGTTAGTTCAAAGCAAAGACATTTAGTGAAATGACACTTTAGAAAAGTAGAAATGAAAACATTTCTCCTTTAGACTTAGAGGTAGACTCACCCAGAAATACATAAAACTTGCAAAGAATAAAACATATTTTTTCCCCTTTAAAAAAATCTCTTTTGGTATTCATGCCTAGCAGTGGTATTGTTAGATCAAAGGATATCTTAAGGGCATAGGTCATATCATTTGATCATCAATTGGGGCATGGTTCTTTTTTGTTTTTAAAATAAATTTGGTTTAGTTCCATCTATGTTTGAGATATGAAATTATTAGAGAAATTTGCTTCAATATGTTTTTACAATTACTATTGCTAAGTGTATTTCCTCTCATTTATTCCCTGCTCTTTCTCCTTTCTCCCTGCTTCTCCTTAAAAGTATTTTGCTATTGACCACTCCCTCCCCTAGCATATCCTCTCTTTTATCACTCTCCCCCCTTCTTATATGTAATTCCCCTCCTATTATCCTGCAAGGTAAGATAGGTTTCTATACCCATTTTGAGTGTGTATATTTTTGAGCCAATTCTGATGAGCTTAAGGTTCATTCATCCAGTCTCTTCTCCCCTTCTTCCCCTCTATTGTAAAAGCTTTTTCTTGCCTCTTTTTTATGGTTGAGAATATGCACTATTTCATTTATTCCTTTCTCTTTCTCCCAGTACATTTTTCTCTTACCCCATAATTTCATCAATTTTTAGATATTATCTCTCCACATTCAATTCATACCTGTGCACTCCATTTATATATATATATATATATATGTATATATATATATATATATATATATATATATATATATATTCCTTCAAACTGCCATAATACTGAGAAAGTTCTAATAAGTTACAAGTATCATCATCCCATGTAATAATGTAGACAGGTAGACCTAATTAAGTCCCTTATGATGTTACTTTCCTGATTATCTCCTTATGCTTCTTCTGCATCCTGTATTTGAAAATCAAAACTTCCATTCAGCTCTGGTCTTTTCATCATGAATGTCTGAAAATCCTCTATTTTATTGACTGTCCACCTTTTCCTCAAGGATTATGCTCAGCTTTGCTGGATAAGTGATTCTTGGTTGTAATCCTAGCTCCATTGCTCTCCAGAATATCATATTCCAATCCCTTCTGTTCTTTAATGTAGAAGCTGCTGAATCTTGTGTTTTCCTGGCTGTCTTGCTTTGAACTAACTGTCCTTTGAATGACCACTAAAGGCAAATTTATGAGCTATGGTTCTAGACAGAACAGACTCATAGACTACTTTTAGCCCAGGATACACATTTTGGGGGTAAACTTATCTGTGATTGGGAGATTCCCTTAGGGACAACACAATGTAACTAAAGAAAGAAAGAAGTAAGCTTTAAAGAATTTTTTGTATCACATGCTTCTGAGACTTTACATACTTCTCTAAGACCAGATTTTAGAGCTAAACTTGAATTGTTTCTTCCCGGATTCCTTGATCTGGACATTCTAGACTTTGACTATAATATTTCTTTGAGTTTTCATTTTGGGATCTCTTTCAAGAAGTGATTGGTATATTCTTTCAATTTCTATTTTACCTTCTGATTCTAAAATATCGGAACAATTTTACTTGATGATTTCTTGAAAGATGATGTCCAGGTTCTTTTTTTTAATAATGATTTTCAGGTAGACTAATAATTTTTAAATGATCTTTCCTGGATATATTTAGATATTTCACATTTTTTCTATTTTTTGTCATTTTTTTGTTTTGCTTTATTATTTCTTTATTTCTCATAAAGTCATTAGCTTCCATTTTCTCAATTCTAATCTTTAAAGAATTATTTTCCTCAGGGAGCTTTTATACTTCCTTTCCCAATTGGCCAATCTTGCATCTTCAGGCATTCTTCTCCACATTAGCATTTTTTCTCATTAGCTTTTTGTGTTTCCTTTTGCATGACTCTCATTTCATTTCCTATTTTTTTCCTCTATCTTTCTTACTTGATTTTCAAAATCCCTTTTGAGTTCTTCCATGGCCTGAGCCCAATTCTAATTGTTTTGGAGAATTTGCATGTAAAATCTTTGACTTTGTTATCATTGTCTAAGTGTGAGTTTTGATATTCCTTGTCACCATAATAATTTTCTGTGGTCAGAAACCTTTTTTTGTTGTCTGCTCGTTTTCCTAACTTATTAGTTAGCTTTTAACTATTTATTAAAGTAAGACTCTGTTTCCAGGGTGAAGAGTGCACTGTCCCAAGTTTCAGGAATTTTGTGCAGCTGTTTTTAGATATCCTTCTAAGGACATGACCACAAGCACTATTTTCTGCTCTAGAAATGTTAGGAGTGCCCCAGCCCCATTGTAGCTATAAGATCTACTGTGCCAAAGCAGCAGATTCCTGCTTTTCTGACATGGGGCCAGAGTGAGGGCCAGGACTGCTCTAAAATGGTCTGTGCTGGGACTACATGTTGGACTTCCAGTCCATTGCCACAGACCCTCTCTGTTAACCTTCTGAGTCCTCTTTGGTGTCCTTGAGCTGAGAAGTCTGGAATCCTCCAACACTGATGCTGATCCAGGGTCTGGGTTCCAGGGGCTGGGACTGGGGCTGCGACAGGTGCTACACTGGCATAGCCAGGACCAAGACTGCATGCTGCATTCCCACCGGTATCGTAGACTTTTTTCTGCTGAACTTTGAGATTGTCTTTGGCTGGAAAATGTTCTACTTAGTTTTTTGGGGTGTTCTGAAGTTCTAAAATTTGTTTAGAGTCATTACATAAAGGAATTTGATATGGTTTGGAGGAGGTGTTGGTAGAGTTTCTGCCTTTACCCCTCCATCTTGGCTCCACTGAGTGTACACATTTATGAAACATGTGTGGGTCATTACATAAATTACCTCTTCTGATCTAAGCACAGTGGCCAAGCATACTTGAAGTGTTATCTAAAAGGAAAAATTTTGAGTGATGTTATACAAGTAGAAAGACTGAACATGAAGAGAATTATGGTTAGGGCATATATATGGAGGGATAACCCATACCTCCTCTACTGCTTACATGAGCAATAACTATCCAAATGAGGGTTTGATGAACAATGGAACTATGGTCTTTGCTTGGTATGCTAGATACTACTGAGATGGATATTACTTGCCACCTTCAGTTTCTGGCTCAATTAAAACAGGTTAAGAGAAGGTGAAGTCTTGCTCTTTCAGCTATTTTTTCTAGGTTTTTTTTTTTTTTTTTCTTTGTATGGCTCTTTTATTTTTAAGGAGGGGAAGCAGAAATTTGTGCCTTAGACAAACCCCACTACCATTTCCAAATACTAATCTCCACTCAATCCTTGTGTTATTATCTTAGAGTTATAGAATCCCCACTATAACGTATTAGTGCATAAAAACCTTACAAACAAAAGCAGAAAATCAAAGAAACACTAATAAAATTAAAAGTAAAAAATATCATGATAATAAAAATAGAAGCTGGTTTATGGGGACAATAAATTAAATAAAGCATTGGTTAATTTAATTTAAAAAGTAAGGGAATAAACAAATTAGCAGCATCAAAAATAAAAAAAATGAATATATAGTCATTGAAGATAAAATTAAAGCAGTAATTAAGAACAATTTTGACTAGTTATATGCCAATAGAATTGATTAGGTGGAAAGGGGAGAGAGAATAGTTCAAATAGGGCAGGGAAATAATTTGGTAAAAAATACAGTTAACAATGAAAAAAATTGAAGCAAATTGCCCTAATAAGGAACTCATTTTTTTCAATTGAGAACTGAATAAAATTTATAAAAAATAAGAGCCATTTCCTAATTGATTATTGATCAAGTTTTCAAATCAAGTAATTAAGGTCTCTCAATGAGGGTGATGAGAGGGAGAAAAGAAAAGAATTTGGAACTCAGTATTTAAAAAAAATGTTTAAAAAATTACATGTAATTGGAGAAAACAAAAAAAAACCCAAAACTTATTTTTATCAGTAGTATTTTATATTTCTGAATTGTAGAAATATACTTTTATACATTCATTTTTAAGACTTTGTGTTCCAAATTAATGGGCATCCATTCAATAAAATACTAAATATTAAAAAAGAAAAACAAAGAAAAAATACAAAAAGGAACCCCTCTGTCCCAAATGTGAAGGATGAGGGTCTAGCAGATCTAGTACTGCTACTTTTAGACTTTTATACTACAATTTTTTCATCATCAGAACATTTTGACACTGCATAAGAAAATAGTGGATGCTCAATGAAAAAGATTAGGGACACAATATATATTTACAAATGACCAGAGTTATCTAATGTTTGATAAACCCAAAGATTCCAACTATTGAGTCAAGAACCCTGATAAAAAGTGCTATAAAAACAGGAGACTAATTTGGCAGATATAAATATTTATAGCAACTCTTGTGGTGACAAAGAATTGGAAATTCAGGTTAGCACATTATTTGTGGATATGATTGAAAACTTATGGAATGTAAATGTGATGAAATACAATTGTGGTATAAGAAATGAAGGGCATGGTTTCAGGAAAACCTAGGAGAAACTATATGAACTGAGGCAGAGTAAAGTGAGCAAAACTAGGAAAATAATTTATTTTTCACTATTTTCCCTCAGTTACATGTAAAACAGTTTATATATATATATATTTTAATTTTGAGTTCCAGATTTTCTTCTCTTCCTACCTACACTTCCTTTCCATTAAGAAGACCTATGTGAAATTGTACAAAACAGTTCCATAAAACTCATAGTGCCAAAAATCATTGATTTCTCTCTCTCCCTCCAAAACAAATCTCATGAGGAAAAAATATGTTTCAGTCTGTGTTCAGGAATAATCAGATCTTTCTCTGGGTATGGATACCATTTTTCATTTATCAATTAGGAAATTACTTATTTTTATATGTTTGACTAAGTTCCATATACATTTGAGAAATGAGACTTTCATCAGAGAAATTTGTTTCAATTTTTTTTTCATAATTACTATTGTTAACTATATATCCCCCGCTTATTCTGTTCTTTCCTATATCCTGTCCTTTCTCAAAAGGATTTTGCTTCTGGCCAGCCCTTTCCCAATGTGCCTCCTCTTTTATCATCCTGCTCTCTTCTCATATAGAAGAATTATTTCCAGAGTAATAACAATATTTTTAAAACAATCAACTGTAAAAAAATAAAATTTCTCACTTCCTTTCATTCCCAGGCAGAAGAATCTTAGCCTCAGGCACCAAACTCTTTTGAAAGAAGAGTAAGATTCTTACTCTTCTTTCTGGACACCTTTGGCTTAATTTTTTCTTAGGAGTTCACTTTACTTGCCAATTGCTTGGGTCCTTAGTCAGATAACCTATGTTAGAGTGAACATTGCACATACTTCCTAATTTTAATATCTGAATGTTAAAATCTTAACTGGTTCCAATATGCTTTAAAAAAAATAAAAGTGGTAAATTGTAATCTCTTTGAAAGTGCAGTTGCAGAGATGGAATCGAGCCTTCAAAAAGTCTTAGTCTACCTTGACTACTCTATAAGTACTTAGTGAGACAAGTAAGGGGAGAGGCTTGGGACTTCTACTGTCTGAAGGTTTCATGTCCTGTAAAATATGCTTTGGGACTTTTGCCTCTTCATTTCTTCTTTTCCTTTTTTAAGTGAAGAATATTATCCTGGAAACACTAACCTTGTACATTGCAAAAAAGTAAGGAAAGTAATGTTCTGATGTTAGAGTTCAGAATCCATGCCAAATTGCACATCCAATCTATGGCTTGAGCAACTAGGAATGACCTTTAAGATCCAGTCAAATAGTAGCTGACATGAAGATTCAATCAGTAGTCATGGTACTAATGGATGTACTAGATGGGATATTATATAGAAATTGTAGAAAGGATGAGTCTAGTTCACCCAGACACTGAGGTGGAGTGGAGATATGTCCTCTAGACGCTCAGCACAAACATTTGCATTTTTATTCTTGCCATGCTTTCAAGATAATTATCCCTTTCTAAAACCTAATTGATGTAGAGTTGTTAAATGAACTGTTTTATTAGTCATTCCCTTGTACCTAATGTTGAATGAAAAACACCCAGAATTAGGGCTTAATTCAATGGCAATGGAGAAATGCTACTCCCACCCTATCCCTAGACCTCCTGGAATCCTAATCTTAAGAGGAAATATTGCTAGGCTGGTGCTGGAAAAATAATAAAAATAATGGCTAAAATTTATATGACTCTCATTATGTACCAGATATTGAGCTAAGCACTTTACAATTAATATCTCATTTTTACATAAAAACTCTGGGAGGTAAGTACTATTTTTAATTTTCATTTTATATTTGAGGAAATTTAGGTAAATAGGGATTAAATGACGGCACATTTACACAGCAAGCAAATGTGTCATGCCAGAATGTTGTTATGTGAACTCAGGTCTCCTGACTACAGACCATGTACTCTTTCTACTTTTCTTGGATCAACTAGCTGCCCTGAATAAGGATAGAGTATGCTTATACATTTGTCCACTACTTCATTTGCTTTTAGTGTTTATTATTTATACCTATTCCACAGAACTAGTCATAATTTATTATGATGTAGTATAAGATACTGGCTTATTTCCATTTTTTTTCTGTCAAACTGCTACTCAGATATTTTCCCTACTGATTTTATTTAATAATATAGAATTGCTCTAACGTTTTGTGATAGTAAATTTTTATCAAATTAATTTATTCATAATATATCCTAGTTAATTGTTATCTAATCTCTTCTACTGATATTTTTTATTTTCTTTAGCACAAGATAATTTTAATAATCCTTATTATAAAAATGCATATGCTTAGTTTTTTCTTTTCATGATTTTTCTTTATTTTCTTCTCCTACTCTACAAATTCTGCTGTTCTATCTTTATAATCATTTCTATTTTATCTAATTCTATAAAGTATTTGACATTTTGTTCAGTATATCTTTATATCTATAAATTAATTAGGGAAAAGTTATATAAAATCTTTACTGTTTTACATAAGGCTAAGCATACACTTCTTTCAATTATTTAGCTCTTCTTTAATTTCAATTAAAAATATCTTCAAGTAAGTAGCTCAAAGTAGTGACTATATTTTTCTACAGCCTCAGAAAGACTCAGTGGGAGGTGCTGACTGTGTAGTGGGCATAGAGCTTGTATCCTCAGATGGGGAAAAAAAGAAAAGAATTCATTCACTCTCATCCCAGCTATGAGTGATGGCTGAGGACCTTTCCATAATAAGGGTGAGTAACAAAAACATTGAAAATTACCTGAGCAATCCTTTTCTGTGTCAGCTGGGTTGGAATGGACCTGACTAACAATAGATTTGAAAATGTGCTGAATAAGACTGAGGAATGTTGTTATGTGGTTTCATGCTGAAATGATGTCTGCCCCCTGTGCAATAACAAAACAGCCACAATAGCAAATGATAGATTTCCTGGATACCAGTCATACCCTTGTGGAAAAGCAGAGCAAAGGATATTGGGAGGAAGAAAACAGCACAAATGGATACAGCGGTGATGGAGATAAAACAGTGCAATAATGGCAAGAGATCTCTAAGAGAATACCAAGGGAGTAACAAGAGCCAAACAAAGCAGAGATATGGGTAATTGCTGGGAGATGGAGAATTCAATGCAAGCCTACTAAGTGTTTCAGGCATGATACAACCGTTTTTTGAATCATAGCATGAATTTCCTAGGGGGTTGTTCCATTCCCTATCATTATCATTATGGCAGTACATGGAGGACTATATCTATTTACATAGGTAATAGGATTCAGATTTATCCTACCATCTAATTTTCTGTTTTGCTATGCTGTCCTGATTTTTAGCTTTTGATCCTATGGCTCTTATGTAGTCTTTTGGTAGAGAAATACATTAGGTGGAAGCTTTAGCTGATCCTAAATATTAGGTGCTTTTAGAGCTTTGGGGTACCTCTAATACTTGCATTGAATATATAATACTATGGGCCTTAGTTTGTCTTGAAAAAAAATATAACTTCTTATTCATACATTGCTGGAATTTGACAATTTGTCCATTGGATAGAATCTGATGTTTCTTTATGAAGACATCCAAAAAATTATTTTTGCATTCTATCATTCAGTTTTTTTAAATTTTTAGTTATGTTATTCTTGACTTAAGAAATAAAATAGTTATTTTCATAACATAGTATATAGAAATGGGATGAATGGTTATGAAAATGCATACCTATTGTCTATAGTTTGCTATTTTTATTTATTTATTTATTTATTTTTTTAAATTTTTATTTTATTTGCATAACATATGTGTGGGTAATTCTTCAACAATAACCCTTACATAGCTTTCCGTTACAAATTTTTCCCCCCAACTCCCCACCCCTCCCCTAGATGGCAGGATATCCACTACATGTTAATTATGTTAAAATATTGGCAAATCGAATATATGTATACATATTTCCAAACTTATCATTGGTGTGCAAGAAAAATCTTATCTACACAAACGATATATCAGATAAAGGAAACACAATGTAAGCAAACATCAATCAAGGAGTATGAGAATGTTATGTTGTGGTCCACATTTTGCATCCCTCTCTCTGGGTGTATATGGCTTTCTTCAGTGAACAATTGGAGGTTGTTTGAAACATTTCATTGTTGAAGAGAGCCATGTCCATCAGAATTGATCGTCATATAGTACTGTTGTTGCCGTGTATAATGATCTCCTGGTTCTGCTCATTTCACTCAGCATCAGTTCATGTAAGTCTCTCCAGGCCTCTCTGAAATCATCTTGCTGGTCATTTCTTACAGAACAATAATATTCCATAACATTCATATACCATAATTTATTCAGCCATTCTCCAATTGAAGGGCATCTATTCAATTTCCAGTTTCTAGCCACTACAAAAAGGGCTGCCACATAGTTTGCTATTTTTCATTTGAATATATAATAAAGTCATCATGTAATTTTCTTTTTTTCTTTCCCTTTCTCTCCCCCAAGATGGTTACCATTAAACACAAATATATGTGTATGTATGGATGGATGTATGTGTGTAATTATTTAGTATTAATACTTTGGAAAAGCATATTTTCTTTTTTAAATACAATATGTGAGAGAGAAAATTCAGAACAGAAGGGGAAAAAAATCATAGGAGAAGAAAAAAAAACAGAAAAAAAAGTGAGGGGCAGCTAGGTGGCTCAGTGGATAGAGCACCAGCCCTGAAGTCAGGAGGACCTGAGTTCAAATCTAGTCTCAGACACTCAACATTCCCTAGCTGTGTGACCCTGGGCAAGTCACTTAACCCCAATTGCTTCAGCAAAAAGCAAAAACAAAAACAAAACAAAAAAAAGTGAGCATGACTTATGTTGATTTACATTCAAACTCCATAGTTCTTTGTCTGGATGCAGACAATATTTTCTATCCAAAGTCTATAGGGATTGCTTTGTATCTCTGAATCATTGAGAAGAAACAAGTCCTTCATAGTTGATCATTTCACATTCTTACTGTTATTGTGTACAATGTATTCCTGGTTCTGCTTGTTTCGCTCTGCATCAGTTCATGCAAATATTTCCAGGCCTTTCTAAAATCTCCTTGTTCATCATTTTTATAGAACAATATATTCCACAACTTATTCAGCCATTCCCTAAGTGAAGGACATCTACTCATTTTCCAATTCTTTGCTGCCACAAAAAGAGCTGTTATGAACATTTTTGCACATGTGGAGTCTTTTCCTTCCTTTATGATTCCCTTGGTATACAAACCAAATAGTATGCATATTTTGATAGTCCTTGGGCATAGTTCCAAATTACTCTCCAGAATGGGTGGATCATTACACAACTCTACCAACAATGCATTAGTGTCCCAGTTTTCCCAAATTCCTCCTATAATTTTTCATTATCTTTTCCTGTCATTTTAGTGAATCTGAGGGATATGAGGTGATACTTCAGAATTGTTTTAATTTGCATTTCTCTAATCAGTAATTATTCAGAGCATTCTTTCATATGTTTATAGATGTCATTAATTTAATCATCAGAACATTGTTCATATTCTTTGACCATTTATCAATTGGGGAATTACAGCATATTTTCTAATACTTGAAAATGACAGTTGAATTCTTTCTCAGAAATTTTTTTGGGGGGATAGTTTTCTTTTCTCTCAGCCCTATTGTATTTGCTTAGAATCTTTTCAAGCCCTTTTCTGCTTAAAATGCCCTTTGATCTCTTGCCCAATGTTTTTACTACTTTGTTTCTCAGTGCAAGAATTTAATTTCTCTTTGATTTTATATTTTTATTTATTTTTGCACTACTTTCTCCAGGCTGTTCATTCTTATTAAAATGGGTCTCATTGTAGCTTTAATTGTTATTGATATCAGATTTTTTTTTTTTACCAGTACCAGCTTTTTCTTCATTTTCTTTTAAAGGATCAAAACTGATAAAATGCAAAGCTATTTTTCTCCCTCTCCTTCCTTTTCCAAGATTTGTAAGTGACAGAATGAATCAAGTGCTTCAGTTGGAGTCAGAAAGACCTGAACTGGAATCCTTTCTTAAGACATTTCCTTTGCTATGTGATCCTAGTCAATACATTTAACCTCTCGCCCTCAATATCTGCATATTGAGGATAATAACAGGCCCTATCTCTTAGAGTTGGGGTGAGGATCAAATATGGTTTTAGTTATTTGAATGCTGACTGTTGATAACTAAAATAGCATACTGGGAAAATTGCTGATGACCCCATACGTATAGACAATTTTAAAAAAAAATTAGTAACAAATCATAATGTATATTATTAATCTATTTTGTCATTTACTACTATATGTATACATACATAAAGTTATTATAATTTGTTAAAAGTCTCAGTGCATTAAAGAACTATGGGCTAGGTACTTTCTCTTTTATACATATTTATTTTTATTTGTGGAATTAAATAGGTACTGTTTTTGGGAATGCCTTCTCTTTCTCTACCATCCATACTTAGTTATGTGATTGTCTAGAAAGAAATCCATAAAGCACTTACTGCAACTACACTGGTGTCTGTAAAGACTTTATAAAAGTGTGTGAGATAATAATCTTTCTCCCCCAAAACCGCAGCTTTCTTATATATATATGTATAGTGTCTTGTTTTGTTGGTTTTGTGTGTTTAAAAATATGATTAGAATTATTAAAAATAAAGATTTTTGGTGGGCCTGAACTTATTTCCAGTTTTTTTCACATTCACAGAAGTCCTGAGACCTTAAACCTGGTGAATATCGAGGGACTACTGTTTGTGCATGTGTGTGTATGTGTGTGTGTATGTATATTTGTATTATAGAGTATTTATGAACCTTAAAATACTATATAAATTCTAGCTATTATTATTGTCATAGGCATTATTATTAGCAAATTTTATAATGTTTAGGCAGTAGAGGGCAATGGAAAGAGAACTAGATTGGAAATTATAGAGTCTGAGTTCAAATACTGCTTCTTGTACAACAGGTTTTTAAGGGGTATTTAAATAAAAGAATATTACTTCCTTTATGAACAGGAAATAGAAAATTATTTTGGTTGCATAGTTCAACTAGTCTATGGAATGTGAGAATTATGACCTCATCATGTAGGAATGAAACCAAAAACACCCTTTATTTAATTCAACTTTCAGAGAATAATTTATAACACCTCCACCATGGCCAATAAAAACACTACCACTACCAGCACCACCATCACCACCACCACCACCACCACCACCACCACTACTATTACTACTACTAAATTTTACCACTATGTAGTACTTCAGATTGTATGTATTTCTTTCTTTAAAACAAGATTGTGAAATAAGTCAAGGAGCTCTTATTATCCATACTTTGCATATGAATTTGAGCATCTTTGAACTACCTTTATGACAAATATAATCTGCTTTTAAGTATTTGGTCAATTATCATGTGAAAGGAGTATTAATCTTCTATGTATTAATAGAGGAGCAATTGATGGAAGTTGCAGAGGGCAAATAATCTCATGTAAGGAAGATCTTTCTAAAAATTAGAGCATCTTCAAAGTAGAATGAGCTACCTCAGAAGGTGATATTACTGCCATCATTGCAAATCTTCAAGAAGATCATTTACAACAATATCAGAGAGAGTATTTAGTCCTTGAGGTATAGTGATCTCAATTTTGAAATCCTGTGTTTCTGTAATTTACTCATGGCAAATTAAGTGACATCGGTTCTAAGCTATAAATTTTAGACATGAATTTAATCTTCTGATACCAAGGTCAGTAATTTTCTGAAAAGAAAGCATACTGTTTGTAAGAACAGATCACATACATCATAAGATTCAAAGATCATTTAGGTCAACCTCTGAATTTTACAGATGAGAAAACATAAGGCCAGAAGCTTGTCCTTGAAAACAGACTTCTAATCCCAGATGAGTAGTCACAGTAGATTTCTGCATAGTTTCATTAAAAAACAAATCAACATCTGCTACATGGATATTTGGAACCCAATTTTTCAAGTTCTGTGGTCTCAGCTGGTAGCAGAATAACAATGTTACATGGAAATACTTTTTAAATAGGGAAAATTATTTATTAGTTTTCCTTTCCTTGTCAGAGGTCTGACTTAGATCCTCCAACATTTGGGGAGCGTTGATGCCTCAATAGTGTGCTTGCCAAAGTGGTGTCTCTAATGAGCAGCCAAATTCTCAGTATTTCTGTCAGTTTCTTTTAAACTGCATTTTAACTTGACTGTCAAGCATGGCATGCTGTATGTCGGATAACACTTGTGAGGTAAAATTGACAAAGGGCACTTTATGTCCCTTCACAACAACTATATCTTTGCCAACACTCCAGAGCTATTTTAAGTTTTGAAGCTGTAGTATCTGACTCTTCCTAGATGTGATAATAGTTGACCCAAGACTATTAGATTTTTAAGTGACTTTGCCCTTCGAAGACCCAAGAAAATTTTGTTTTCAGATGTCTTATCATTCCTAGGAATTGCCCTATGTATGTGGCAAACAGGCATATCTAGTTTCTTCTTTATCTTGAAGGGGTCCAAAGAGGCCAATGAAAATAAGATGAAAAAAGAAGGGATAATGATAACAAATTATTTAAAGGCAAAATCTGCAAAGTGCTTTATGCATATTTTCTCATTTTATCCTCAAAACATTCCAGTGAGGGAATTTTCTATTCCTATTTTAGAGATGAAAGACTGAGGCTGAGAGAGATGAAGTGAGTTGCCCCCACACAACTTGGAAATAACTGAAGTAGAATTCCATACCAGTTTTTCAATGGCTCTGAATCCAGTTCTTTTTTTAATGCTTTAGTTTTGCTCAAGAATGCATTTATTTCTTTTATAATGGTAATATTAGCTAATTTCCAAGTGTGTTTAAGCAGATGATCCCAGATGGTTAGAGTGAGAACATGGTGTTGAGAGTGGGCACTGATAATAATAGTTCTCTGTGCTTTCATCCCTAGATTTTAAAACACTTTCATTTCTTTGTCACTTTTGTAATAAGTGCTGTTGGCCATGATTAAAATTCTCACTTCCTGTAGGTCAAAGCTCAGAACTAAATGGAATTCTTTACACATAGCTTCCAACTATGGGATCAATGTCGATTCTTTTGATTATGAATGAAAAAGAAAAGAAAAAACCCAGATTGACTATGGAGGATATAGGAGTCTGAGATGTTTTGGGGATAAAGCAATAAAAACAGAAACAGCAATAACCAGACTAACTTTTACCATAACTATATAGTCCACACTCCTTTTTTTTTGAGAGAGAGGGAAATGGGTACAGAATTATAACTTAATTGGTGCAAGAAACTCATAGTATAGAAAGTCCCTCCACTGAAGCTGATTTGTAACTCATCTCTAATTTTTGTAAAGTTTTAAAGATTTGCTTTGGTGATGCAGAGTTTAAGTGATAATCAAATAACTAGTACATATCAGAGAAAGAACTTGGATTCTGGTCTGCTTGACTACAAATTCAGCTCTCTGTTATTGAATCTATCAGCCAACAAGCATATATAAAATGTCTCCTAGGTTTCAGGCATTGTGCTAGACCCTGAGAATGTAAAAACACTCCCAAAAAGTACTTGGGCATACGAATAACCATATTTTACTCATAATTTTACTCACATATCATCTTTCCTTTTGACCTCTTTTAGAATATACCAGCTGAGTAAGAAAAATAATTTAATAAAGTTCATGGCAAAGATCTAATTTCTTCCAAAATATCAGTGTGGTTATCATGGTGAGAAATTTTGATAATTATAGTTCAGTGAAATTTGCTTCCAAATTTATTACTTAGAGAAACAGAAAATAATGATTATAAATTCTAAGGGCACATAAACTGCAGATTTTGTGGTATAGCAGAAAGTGATGGATTTCAAGTTAGTGGACCTGAGTTCAAATCTTGAATCTGAAATTTAGTTCCTATGTGACCTTTGGCAAGTCACTTTAATGACCCAAGAATCTGCATCCTTATAAATGCAGTGGAGGTTTGCTTTATATGTGCATAAATAACCTAAAATGGAGGCAGCCACCTGAGAATAGCAGGGACTTCTGGGAGAACTTCACTTTGTATTTTCCTATCAAGTAAGTTGGAATAACCTTCTTCATTGACTATACAGCCTGAACACCTTGCATCTTTAAAACTGCCAGAGAAAAACATTCTATAATGATCCTTTTAACATTACAACTCCCCATTGTAGTTTTGATATATTGCAGCTCACCAAAAGAAATTAAATGGGAATTTAGCGGGAGTTTTGCAGAAGCTGTAGAGAACACACAAAGACTAACACATGACACAGAAAATGTTTAGAAGCTCAAAAATACATATACATAAACTGAACTTGGAAGGGGGTGTCCTTTCCCCATTTGCTTCTTCCCTTTCCCAATTTCCTCCCTCACACCCACTATGGCTTGGAGTATTTCTGCTACTTTTCTGTTTTCTTTGTCTTTGTCTTTCTCACTTTCAGGTTGAGATAGTAATCTTCCCTGGACCTGGGAGAGCAATTTTGGAGCTAAGATTTCATTAAGGATGTTGCAGCCAGTCAGCTAGAAATTGGGAAGACAGAAGCCAGGGTACCTAGAAATGTAGTTCAATGCAGGATTTGGATTTGCATGGAATATGGCATACTAGAATTGAACTAAAATAAATCTAATCTCCTTTATTTCCCTAGAAAAGTAGGGCTCTCTCTCTCGCTGTGTGTGTGTGTGTGTGTGTGTGTGTGTGTGTGTGTGTGTGTGTGTGTGTGTTGTGGGAAGGGAATTATACTTTCCATGTATTATGTAGTTTGTTTGTATATTTGCTATTATACCTTTGAAATAGAGATTCATTTGTTAAAATTGATGTGACTTTTACTGCTTAAATACATTTGGGAAATAGTGAGCTCACACCTACAATTGAGGGAACATCATAGGAAGCTAAGCCTAGACTTTCTAAGTCACTTTAAGAATACAGGAGAATTCTGATGGCAAGGTAAAATGTAACATATCTAACTCCCAGGCAATGGAGGCAAGGATAGTCATTGTTATGTATAAAATGGTCTGGACATATTACACACACACACACACACACACCATGCACATCCCCACCCCCAACCTCAATGAACTCCAATGCCTTCCTATTGCCTCCAGATTCAATACAAAAACTTCCAGCATTCAAAACATCTTACAAACTAGTCCTTTCTCATCTACCTTTGTAGACTTTTTATGTCCTATTCCCCACCATGTATTCTTTGACCCAGACACTGACCTTTTTGCTGTTCTTCCAACAAGAAACTCCATATCTCATTCCTGGGTATTTTCTTTGGCTGTTCCTCAAGGCCAGAATGTTCTTCCTCCTTCTTTCTGTCTACTGCCTTCCTTCAAATCTCAGCTAACATCCCATTTTCCACTGAGAAGTCATTGATAATCCTTTGTAATGGTAGTGCTTTCCCTTTTCCAATTATTTCCTACTTTCTGTATATGACTTGTCTGCATACATGTTTGCTTGTTGTCTTCTCCATTAGAACCCTTTGTGGACAGATTGCCTTTTGCTTCTTTTTTGCATCTCTAGCATTTAGCACAGAACCTGGCCCATAGTTGACATTTAAATGTTAATTGAATGAGTGAATGGCTTTGACCTAATTCCTTCTAGCATTAAATCTATAATCCTATGAGTATTTCAGAGAAGGATACTGTTTTTGAGCATCAGCTTGTAAGAATATGAAGACTAAGTAACTATCCATAGGGAGAAAGAAACGAAGAAAGGGAAAAAGGAAGGAAGGGAGAAAGGAAGGAAGGAAGGAAGGAAGAAAGGAAGGAAGGAAGGAAGGAAAAATAGAGGAAAGGAGGAAAAAAAGAAGGAAATATATCATCAAATGCTTAATATGTGCCATGAACTAAGCATTTTACAAATATTATCTCATTCAATTTTCATAACTACTCTGAGAGATTAGTGCTATGTTCACCATTTTACAGTTATGGATATTGTGACCGACAGTTGTTTAAGTGAGCTGTCCAGGGTCACATAGCTAGTAAAGTTCTGTGACTGGATTTGAGCTCATCCTTTTTATTTTAGTTTTATTTATTTTATTTTGACTTAAGAAATAAAACAAACATTTCCATAGAACAGTAAAGAATAGAAAAAGTCTATTGTTTAAAACTTGTTATTCCTTTTAAATATACAATAAAATTATTGCATGGATTTCTTTTTTCCCCTTTTCTTCTTCCTTCCCCAACCCCCGCTTTAAAAATGGCTACCCCTAGACACTTATACATACACAGACACACACACACACATACACACACACAGACACTATGTAAAATCATTCTACACATACTTCTATTTATCAGCTCTTTCTCTGGATACAGTAGCATCTTCCTATTATATCATTTGTAGTTAGGCAAAATGATTTGGTCACTTAAAGTTGTTCTTAAAACAACTGAGGAATATCACAGGAAGAAGCTAAGCTTAGACATCCTAAGTCACTTTAAGGATACAGGAGAACTCTGATAGTGAGGTAAAATGTAACATATCTAACTCCCAGCCAATGGGGTCAAGGATAGTCAATGTTATGTACAAAATGGTCTGGACATCTTACACATACACACACATACACATATGAAATTGTTTCTGTATTTGTTTGTTGTTACTGTATACAATGTTCTCTTTAAATATGTGTGAGACTACTTTTCTTTGTGAGCTAATTTATTAAATACATTTTATTGATTAAAAAGAAAAAGAATCAAGCCTTATTGACTTGGTCCAGCTCTCAACCAGCTGTGCTACTTAGCTGCCTCATTGAGTTAATCCTGTGCATGGGTGGTATTTGCTTGTGTTGATGATGGTAGTTGAAGTGATAGAAGTAGCCACAATAGTAGTAGTAGTAGTAGTAGTAGTAGTAGTAGTAGTAGTAGTAGTA
>JAJPUD010006129.1:75275-89572 GCA_023553655.1 Myrmecobius fasciatus | reverse complement strand
GTAGTAGTAGTAGTAGTAGTAGTAGTAGTAGTAGTAGTAGTAGTAGTTGTTGTTGTTGTTGATGGCAGTGGAAAGTTTACATAGTGTTTTAAAAACAATTCCATAACAAGTTTGTGATGTAGAGAGTATTTTAGACATTAGTAGATAATGATTGAGAATATCCTTGTCAAATTCATTTTGGAGATTAGATGTTTGTCCTTTCTTACTTGTTAAACTCAAAATTAGTTTTCCAGCACATAACCTTCCTTCTATCTGACTAGTTTCCAGTTTTCTGTCTCATAAGTAAGCATTCTCTCCACCTGACACAATGCTTTTTTCTCTTTGCTTAGGAGTCTGTTGTTTGTTGTACTATTTTTTTTATAATAGTTCAGTAAAGTTCTATTATTTTCTCCTAATCAAGTTTGGGAACTGAAACAAAACATTCCCTTGAACAAATATCTTCTTAACCAATCTAATTTTGCTTGAAATAGTAATCTCAAAACAAACCAAAATCATGTTCAACCAAACAATTCTGCACAGTTCCTATAGAATGTGTTCTCTCTTCTAACATTAAACATTTTTTTCATCATATATTCTTTTGCTTCATTATTCTAGTTGATTTCATTGGCCTTACTTTGGCAGATAACCTGTGCATATATTTTTAAAACATCTACTAAAACTGTATGCTGATTTTTCATTATAGGATGGAGATGATTGTTTCATTTCAGTTTTGGTTTTGGAAGACTATGTTAGCAGAAAGCAAATTTTGGTATGTCTTATATAACTGAATATGCAATGATTACAAGTGTAATGTTAGTTATGTATTCCTTGTGTCCAAGGACCAGCTAGACTAAATTAGAAGAGACTTAACCCTAAAAGGTAGACTATCCAATGTTAATTAGCTTTGTCCCCTGAAAGTCATGAATACCATATATGAACATATAGATGGTTCCCAGTCTGTCATCATGGAGATAATATTTGCTTATGAAATCATGAATTACTAAAATATTGAAATAAGTATCTGAAAGATAGATTATGCCTCTACTCAAAAACTATCCAATTTCTCTCTGTTGTTTATTTGGCTAAATGTCAAATTTTCCTGGCTGGCATTAAGGGTTTTTTACATCTGGCCTTATTTTCCCTATCCAACTCCGTCTTCTACTATTCCCCAATGTGCTCCATTGCATCAGCCAAGCCAGTCACTGTTTATGGCAATTGAGATGTGACTAAGTATACCCAAATTCAAACACAGTAGTGTTGATATGCATATGATGTGAGTAAAAGAATCAACCCCATGCAGAAATGATGTTGGGGTATGGGTGGGTATGGAATGGCAGAGTTTTTAACTCCTGGATATGACTATAACCTCTCTGCCAATTCAGTTATGAAATGCTGTCTCTAATTGATTTTTCAGGGCCATTACATTAGACTTCATCTGATTAAAATCATGGTGGGGATCTTTGCAAAAATCTTTCATATATTGCAATTGATATATATCTTAAAATCAGTCTTTAGTTGCCAGATCCAATTTCATATAATGTAGTAGATCATTGCCTTGTGTGCTGAGAGTAATTCAGAGTATATGCAGAAAAATTATATTTCTCCTTACAGAGAACTCTTCTTAACTCACTTGGAAACCAAAAGCATCATCCTAAGACATCAAACATAGAATTTGTGGCTTTTATCTTAATAATGATGAGGCATATATATGTCAAAATTATAAACTGTATATTATATTAATTTTAATGTTTATTTTAATTACATATCCTTGAAAATATTTACTTGTACTATAAATTGAAATCATTTCTCTCCATCAGTCTTTGCATAGCACTTTTAATTCTCATGATCTTACTCAGTTCTCTTCTGCAACAGAGATATATAGTATTCCATATTTGTATTTGTCCTGCATACCTCTTCCTAAAGAATAAGCTCCATGAAGGTAAGAACCAGATGTTAGTTTCATATGTCCATCACCATATAACACAATACTTTGTATATAACATTCATTCAATAGAATGGTTATTGAATGAACAAAAAATAATTAAAAATGAAGATACTATTTTATTGGACCTGTATTTGAATAGAAGAATCATTATTCTATCTATTTTAAAATCCTATCTTAATATTTCCTTTCAGGTACATACCACTTATGTGACACAATGTGCTAACAAAAGTCATTTCTAAGGCACATCTGGTAGGTTCCAACAATAAAAGAACCTGGAACCTGAGAAAAAATCACTCCTGTGAGGAAAGAGGGAGTTATTTATCTCACCCCTCTTTGTCTCCACCACCAGCCCATGGTACCTAAGATACCTCAGGTAGCCAGAAAGTTAGTACAAAAGAGCTTGAAGTAAAGTTGAGGAAATTGCTCTCCTGGAAGACACTGCTTAAGGAGATAATGACGGCACCAGAAGCAGCTTCAAGGAGTGTGACTTCTGATAGAAAAAAAGAAAATCCACGTGGACTCCAGAAAACAAGTCCTTTCAATAAAGGTTTGGTTGCAAAGATGACTTTATGATCAGAGAAAGGGCTCTGAAGCCTCCTAAGACTGGAAAAGCAAGGAACTTTGGTTATTTTCCTTAATTACTGGCCACAACTTAGAATCATCTAAGATTATATCCATTCATTCCATGAGTGCCAGGGATATTTTTTGTGAGAAAGTGTGACAGTTTTCTGAGGGGAATGATTTATAAAAAACTGCTTTTTACTATTCTATTTTAGCAAAAAACAAAAATAATAGACAAAATATTGTTATAAAAATATTTATTTTCAATCCATCAGTCAACAAGTATTTATTAAGCACATACTATGTTCCAGGCATTGTTCTAGGCACTGGGAATATAAGTACAAAGAATGAAACAACTCATTTCTTAATGCAAAAAAGCAGAATTTACCTTTAACATCAAGGGGCAAGGTATCTATTTCTTCTATAACTTAAAGGAGTTATAGCCAACTCATTTCTAAAATATATAGAGAATTGACTCAAATATATAGGAATTCAAGCCATTCTCCAATTGATAAATGGTCAAAAGATATGAACAGACAATTTTCAGACGAAGAAATTGAAACTATTTCTGGTCACATGAAAAGGTGCTCCAAGTCACTATTGATCAGAGAAATGCACATTAAGACAACTCTGAGATACCACTACACACCTGTCAGATTGGCTAAAATGACAGGAAATGATAATGATAACTGTTGGAGGGGATGTGGGAAAACTGGGACACTGATACATTGTTGGTGGAACTGTGAACGGATCCAACCATTCTGGAGAGCAATTTGGAACTATGATCAAAAAGTTATCAAACTGTGCATACCATTTGACCCAGCAATGTTTCTACTGGGCCTATATCCCAAAGAGATTTTAAAGGACAGAAAGGGACCCACATGTGCAAAAATGTTTGTGGCAGCCCTTTTTGTAGTGGCAAGAAACTGGAAATTGAAAGGATGCCCATCAATTGGAGAATGGCTGAATAAATTATGGTATATGAATGTTAAGGAATATTATTGTTCTGTAAGAAACAACCAGCAGGATGATTTTAGAGAGGCCTGAAGAGACTTGCATGAACTGATGCTGAGTGAAATCAGCAGAACCAGGAGAACATTATACACAGCAACAAGACTATACGATGATCAATTCTGATGGACATGGTTCTCTTCAACAATGATGTGATTCAAACCAGTTCCTATTGTTCAGCGATGAAGATAGTCACATACATCCAGAGAGAGGACTGTGGGAACTGAGTACGGACCACAACACAGCATTTTAACGCTTTCTGTGAATATTTCCATGCATTTTGTTTTCCTTCTTAGATTGTTTTTTTCTTCTTCTCTTTCTAGATCTGATGTTTCTTGTGCAGTAAGATAACTGTATAGATATGTATACATGTATTGGATTTGTCATATAATTTATCATATTTAGCATGTATTCTGTCATCTAGGGGTGGGACGTGGGGGGAAGGAGGGGAAAAGCTTGGGGAAAAAAAAGTTTTTTGCAAAGGTCAATGTAGAAAAATCACTCATATGTTTTGTAAATAAAAAGCTTTTAATAATAATAATAAAAAAAAGGAGTTATAGCCAACAAGGAAAGATATCTATGTCCTCTGGGTATATTCAGATCCTAAGTAGTTTCTTAACTATTCTTTGCCCCAAGCTTCTTTAAGAGGCTATTAAAAGTAACAATCTATACTGTCTCCAAAGTCACTAATGTGGATAGCTCAAGTATATATCCTAAGCTCATTATCCATATCTGTGTAATTTCTACATTGGATTACACATGAACTGATGTGGCACAGTGTATTCAAAGGTTCTGGAATCCCACTTATTACTTAATTAATAAGTATTTATTAAATTCCTACTAGGCATTGTACTAATGCTAAGGATACAAAAAGAGGCTACAAGCCAGTCATTGTACTCAAGGACCTTAGAGTCTAATAGAAAATGCCAATGGTGTCAAAAAAATAAAAAAAAAAAAAGCCAGCCACTGTACTAGGCTACTGGAATTAAAGGAAAAAATAGAAAGTGTCTTTTTTCTCAAGGATTTTCATTCAAATAAAATCACTAAATACAAAAGAAAACAATACACAGAAATCCCAAAAGTTTTACCTTTAATAGCTTAAAACTGCAGTAAAACTTTTGGGATATTGTGCATAATTAGTTGACAGATTGAGTGCTTTAGAAAATCTATTCAATAGGATTCCAAGAAAAGTAGAAATATAGATCTTCTAACCATGGACATGTAATTAGACTCCAGATAGATTCAAATATAGTTCTCTATAGATATTTGCATTTTACATCTAGAGATTGTCTATAAGGTGATAACTGGCAAGCTCAGAAAACATTCCTATATTGTCCATCTCTTTCTTTCCACAAGCTGTTGATGAAACCAAAGACCTGTTTCTGGAACTTTGTTGCTCTGACTTCCTCCAAATTCCCACATGATCAAAGGTGTTTTTCACTCAGCAAGAAGATGTTAAAAGTTAAAATAAACTTTTTTTGACCAGTCAAGAATGGTTGTCCTTTGATGGTTTGCTGAGTTCCCATGCTGAGCACTGAAGTTGTCTCTGCAAATTGTCCAACTTCATTCATCTCTCTGTGGCTCACTTTGTCACCTGCCACTGTTTGCTAAGTCCCAGAGACTTTGCTCTCCAAGAGATTGCCTGCCAACAATATTTTCTTGTTACTAAACACACATATTAATGTCCAATATAATCTTCACAGGTTTTCCAATCACCTTCTGCAATGAAACCTGTCTATTTGGCAATCATAAGTGCCTCTGAGCTCCCTATCTTCTTACACTACAGAGTTATGCTTTTTCTGGTCTACAAATGTCAACAGGTTTAATCAAACATATAGAGAACTGTTAATGTTTTAGTATCAGCACTACACACCAGTTGTAGCTAGGTATATCTGTTAGTATTTAGCCATATTTTGCATGAATTCTCCATATAAGAAAGCTTTTCTAATATTGGAATACCTAATATTTGTATTAATACTTGTTCAATGCATTCAAGCTTTCTTTTTATATGATGAGATGATGATGACTACAATGAGAAGGCTCAGACAACCCAGTTCCCTGATGAATAGAAAGAGATAGTTTCTCTATTGTTACACAGGGGCCTTTATCCCTGTCACTGTGCACAGGAAAGTCTTCAAAATCAAAATGATGTTAAGTTGAGTCAAAAAAATGACAAAAAAAAATGAGAATTAGAAGGCAGCTGAGAAATCATCCATTCCAATTCATATCTAAATAAGAATCTTCTCTAAGTATACTCTACAGAGCATCATTCAACATCCAGTGAGGAGGAATTCTTAGCCTCTTGAAATATCCTGTTATACTTTGGCAGAGCTGTAGAAATTTCTCATCATCATCCCCTTACTCCAAACCTAAAATTACAAACAACAACAACAAACAACAACCATAAGAAAGCTTCTATGATACAGAAAGGATAGTGAAAGGATTTAATGAAAGTATTAAGAATAATAGTGACATTCTTTAGTATGAGTGATAAGAACTGATTAAAAGAACCTAAAAATATAAATATAAAAATGTGTCTAACTGTAGGTAAATCTGTCTATCTATCTATCTATTATTTGTCTTATACTTGTATTAGAATATGATGTAATTGATCTAGTTCTTGCAATCAGTGCAAATTAGTATCTTCTCTGCAAATTGTGATTTTTAGAGAACTTGAGGCACTGAGAGGATGAATTATTTGCTCAGAATTACACATCCAACAATTGTCAGAAGTGAGACTTGAAGTCAGGTCTTCCTGTCTCCAAGGGTGGTTCTCTATCCATTATGCTACATTGCCTGTTATATACATACATATGTACTTTAATATGTGTGTACGTATATAATTATAATGCACACAAACATTCATTCATAAACATGCATATATATATTTCAAACATCTGCAAAAGCTTAATATAACCTAAATCTCCTTTGCAACAAATTCCTGTGATTTTCTTTTCTTTCAACCTTTGTGGTAGTAGAGAACATCTGGTCACCATCCAGAATATCTTCTTCAGAAGAATAATATTATTTCATATGTATATACAGGATACTGTTAAGCATATTGTTCCTGTAGCACATGTTGAGTTGGAAGAATTATATTTGTGGCTTGGATGTCTTTCAAATGATTTCTTCTAAAGCATTGTATTCTTTGTGATTTTTTTTTTCTTCTAGAGTAGTTACTCCCCATCCCAGTTGGGGAATAGGCTGACAAAACTGGATTGTAAACTAACCAGTGTTTCACATGATATAAACCAGTCTTCGGCTAATAGACCTATCTTCACTTTCCATAGAACAAAGAATTATAGGGAATTGTTGGAGAAGAATTTTTACATTAAGCATTACATAAGAACCCCTACTTATAAATTTAGGGTAAAAATAGTTTGGAGAACTTCCTATGTGGGAACGAATACTTTGAATTCAGGAGAAGAAGTATGTATGGTCTGACTCCTTACTAAAGAGTATGTGCCACAAGAGATTGCTTCTGTGATAGAGGCAGTGTCATTATGTATGAGGGGAGACATAGTACTAGTGAATAGGTCAGGGAAGAACCTTACAGTCTCTCGGTCATATAGAACAAAGAGAGATGGTTTGCATTCTCCTTTTTTCATTTTGTTTTATTTTATTTTTTATTTTTCTAATTATTATTAAAGCTTTTTATTTTCAAAACATATTCACAGATAATTTTCAACATTAACTCTTGTAAAACCTTGTGTTCCAAATTTTTTCCCTCTTTTCCCTCCATCCTCTCTCTTACACTGCAAGTAATTCAATATATGTAAAACATGTGCAGTCTTTCTATACATATTTCCACATTTATCGTGCTGCACAAGACAAATAAGTTCAAAAAGGAAAAAAATTGAGAAAGAAAACAAAAAGCAATCAAACAAAAAAAGTGAAAATACTATGTTGTGATCCACACGCAGTCCACACAGGCCTCTCTCTCTGGATGCAGATGGCTCTCTCCATCATAAGATCACTGGAACTGTCCTGAATCACCTTGCTGTTGAAAAGTGCCATCAAAAATGATCATAAAATCTTGTTGCTGCTGTATACAATGAGCTGGTTCTACTAACTTCACTTAGCATCAGTTCATGTAAGTCTCTCCAAGCCTCTGTGAAATCATCTTACTGATCATTTCTTATAGAACAATAATATTCCACAACATTCATATACTATAATTTATTCAGCCATTCTCCAATTGATGGGTATCCACTCAGTTTCCAGTTTCTTGCCATTACATAAAGGGCTGCCACAAACATTTTTTGCAATCTCCTTTTAAGGAAGTCACATGGTCAGTGACAGCTTCCCCTAGGACTTGCCAATGGAAATAGGTGCTTTTTTCCTCTTTAAATTTCCTAGAAACAGTTATGAAGACTACAAAAAACATGACAATGCTTGCATGCTTATCTTGCTGAGTGTTAAACTGGACCTCAAGTCCCTGGGTGCCTCTTCTGTTTTGAGTTTCTTTCATTAAGCTCAGGTGATGAAATAGCAATGCTTAAATGGCGTTTCAAGTCTTTGCAACTTCTATGTGAGTTGTAGAGGTCTGAAGTCATTGAACTGAGGCCTTCCTGTGACGATACTTTTCTTGGAAGAGATGACAGTTATAGCCAGGAGATTAGATGCGTGTACCTGACTGTCAGTTTTGAGTTGGAGCTTAGACAGGACTGATCCAGGATGAATGTGACATAATCTGCTCAACAGTATGGCAAATATTTGGAAATCTGTCTGCTTGGAATATATAAAGTATGTCTTTCTATTTTTTACAGTGTTGGATTTATTTCTTTTAAATTTCATCTTATTCCTTAAAAGAGGATAGCACTAGTACTAACTCTCAAATTAGAGATAGATCTTTAAATGCAGAAAGTAAAATTTTGTTTCTAATGCTGAGACGAAGCTGTGTAGCAGGCTGTAGAGATTCTAATTGACTGTATTTGGAGTTGTGGGAAGGGCAGAGGGATATCCAGGAAATCTAATCTCCTATTATCTTCTTTGATCTCTTGTTCTCTCCTCTCTGATAAGTAAAAATCTACAAGCAGGACTCTTTGCCCCCTCCTTTCTATTTTTTTTCCCCTTCTTTGGTAGCTGTTTTGGAGGAAGCATCTTTGTTCATTTTTTTTTTTTCTGGAGGCCAGAACATCATGCAAAAACATTTTCATTGAAGAATGATCTCTCTCCATTAGAATCTATACAAGGTATTCATTTGTAATCATAAGGCAAATAACTGTGGCTAAAGAATCTAGTGCTTGAGTGTCTTGACTTTAAGGTTATTTTCAAATTATAGGAGTCACTTAAATGTGTGCATATATATATAAATATATACATATGTAAATATATACATGCATACACACATACATATTACAGCATGTATGTGTAATGTGTACACATGTGTGTGCATATGTTTATGTGTGTGTATATATATATATATATATATATATATATATATATATATATATATATATATATATGAATTTATATACAACTAGATGGTTCAGTGGATAGAAAGTTGGATTTGGAGGCAGGAAACCCAGAGTACAAATTCTGCCTCAGACACTTCCTGAATGTTTGACCCTGAGAAGACCACTTAAACTCTCATTTCCAGTTTTCTTATCGGTAAAATATGGCTGATAATACCACCTATTTCACAGAGTTGTTGTGAGAATCAATTGAGAAAATCTCATTTGCTCTGCAAAACATAAAGTGTAGTGTGCTTTCTAGAGTCCTCAAATTGGGATACCAAGATGTACCATAAGGACTAGCTCTCTGGAAGATCTTGGGACCAGCCCCAGTCCTTGGTCTTGGTGGAGGAGTGATGAGCCTGAGACTCACTTGGATGGTCAAAGATGGAGTACGTTTATTTCAAGTCTTCTTAGTCCTTAAATACCTTGGTACAATTATATCACTACAGCTCACTGAGCATGTGCCAACTATAGTTCCATTACATCACCACAGCACACTGAGAATCTGCCAACTGTAGTACCATTATATCACCATAGCACATGAGCATGTGCAGACTCCAGCTGGAGAACCACCAAGTACTTCAGCCCATAGCAAACAGGCAACAGGTAATGACCTGATTTCCATAATTCAGTATGGATCCAGGCAAACAGGTCAAACTGAGACTGTTAAAAATCTTAGCTTAAAAAGGCCAAGATTTCCCATTGCACCCAGGGCCATTTCTAGTCCTTCTGATCTATAATTTCTTACTGCATTCTATAATAGTATTTGTTTGATTATCTAAACATTACTTATGGGGCTGGGCATATATTACTATAAGTATTGGTATTTAGGAATGTAATATTTTCTTTTTTTAAATAGTAGCTTTTTATTTTCAAAATATATGCAGAGATAGTTTTCAATATTCATCCTTGCAAAATCTTGTTTCAAATTTTTCTCCTTCTTTTCCCCTTACCTTTTCCTCTAGATAGCAAATAATCCAATATATGTTAAACGTGCAATTCTTCTAAACACATTTCCACATTTATCATCCTGCACAAGAAAAATAAGTTCAAAAAGGAAAAAAAAATGAGAAAGATAAAAAAGTAAACAAACAATAACAAAAAAATGTGAAAATACTATGTTGTGATCCAGATTCAGTCCCCATAATCCTCTTTCTGGACACAAATGGCTCTTTCTATGACAAGTCCATTGGAATTGGCCTGAATCACCCTATTGCTGAAAAGAGCCAAGTCCATCAGAGCTGATCATTACATAATCTTGTTGTTGCTGTGTACAATATTCTCTTGGTTCTACTGACTTCCTGTAGCATCAGTTCATGTAAGTCTCTTCTGGCCTTTCTAAATCATCCTACTGATTGTTTCTTATAGAACAATAATATTCCATTACACTCATATACCATAACTTATTCAGACATTCTCCAACTGATGGGCATCCAGGAATGTAACATTTTCATAGAACATTGATGAAGTATTGGTTTCATTTTTTTTCGTATTACAGAATGGTAGAATCTTTTCATACATGAAAATATTTCCTTGATATCTAGAATTTTCAGTCAACATTGAATAATAATTGAAAGATCTTAAATTGTGCTCACTGAATTTTGTTTGTCATAATCTCTGTATCTAGTGTTCTTCTGATGAACATCAGTAGGCTTTCTGTGACTTCATTTTTATTCTTAGATTTCTAATCTTTGCTCAGTGATTTTAAGCTAATGGTATGCACTGCATATACTATTCACATGTGTTTGTTTCTGTGGAAATTCAATTCTATTATACTTAGGTGAGACTTCACCAAAATATAGTAAAAGATTGCCATTGAAAGTTGGGACTTGGAGCTTAATTCTAACTAGGGAAATATACACATTTATACATCTGAAGAGAATAAAAGGTACTACTCTGAAGAAAGAACTAGAGCTAAAGAATAGAAGATTGTCTCTTCTCTGAGAACCATAGCAAAAGTGAGACTTTCTCAGTAATTTTACAAACTCGGATACATTTGCATAATATCACTGTTACTGTAGGAACATCCAATGTGTGAGCCTTCCTGTTGAATAGTATCATATAGCAAGTAATAGTGCCTTCTGATGATTAAATATAGTTTTAAAAATATACATTGATGATTTAAAAATAACCTTTTCAACCTGGGAGTAAAAAGACTTTGTTTAGAAATATCCTTATATTACTAGTCAATACTGCCCCCAATGTAAAATGAAATAATTCATGAATAATACTAAAAGGAACACTTTATAATAACCCAGCCTTGCAAGTATAGTCTCCTCATTAAAAAGGAAAATGGTTTTGTTTTTAGTATTTCAACAATATTAACTCATAGTGTGGCATAGTGGATAGAAGCCTAGTCTGTAAATCAGGACATGGATTACAGTTTTGCCACTGATATCTATACACTTTCTGATTATGGACAAGTCATTATCCTTTGAGTGTTCCAGTCAATTCAAAACTGCAAGTTATAAACTATTTACTGTACTGTATCAAGAGAGGCAATTTTCACATAAGAACATTCTACACCATGGAAATCACAGGTCTGAAAAAATTACTTTTGGAGCTGATCTTTCTAGAATAGTTTAGTTTTAAGTGACAAAGTAATATACACTAACTCATTTTAAAGAATATAAATAATTACTTGATTAACTTAACCACTATTAAATTTGTTGGCATAAAATGATAGAAAGCCCCTTAGGAGAAGTATCTTTTCTTCCTGGTATCTATATTACTTTTCAAGAGTTCTTTCATTAAAAAGCATTATTTCAGTGCCATTTGGATTGAGCTTTGTCTTCTGAGAGAAATCTCTATTGAGAAGTGCAAAATTAAATTAGAATAACAGCTTGATTTATCTAAATTTGATGAAAATATTGTACATTCTCTCTCATACATGCATAGTTGAAATCTCAGTGGGGAAAGATTAATTTGGAGCACTTCTTTGGCAGACTTAAAAGACAAGCAATATCAGTGAAGATATGGTCAAAGAGATAGGAAGAAAAGTTATAGGGCATTTTTAAAAGTCCTTAAACTTTCCTCATGTTCTTACTTTTTCCAGAAAAAAAACAATTTTTCCCCATCCAGTTGACACTATCTGGTTCTTACCTATCTCTGAAGACCCAATTCAAATGCTGCCCTCCCTAATATGTCCCATCTCAAAAGCAATCTCTTTCTATGCAAATTACCTTTGCAGCTATCATGAATTGAAACACTCCACATAGACAGAAATCATGGCTTCCTTGTATCCACTTGACACTCTACATTTAATAGATAATATATATATATATATATTTGTTTATATACACACATGTGTATATATTTGTGCACATATATATAATCTATATATATATATATATATATATTAAAATTTTGATTGGTATGAATGAGTGGGGAAAAATGACCTTTCCAATTGACACTGAAGAATAATGGCTAATAGTAGTTAGCTGATACAGTGGATAGAGTGTTGGGTCTAGTGTCAGATGTAAGTTCAAATCTGAGCTCAGACACCTACTATATGTTATTCTGGACAAGTCACTTAACTTTGGTCTGCCTCAGTTTATTGATCTATAAAATGGAGGGAGATAACAATGGATTCTACCTAAGAGGGCTATTGTTAGGATAAAATTAGATAATAATTGTATTTTCCTCTGCAAATATTAAAAGACTATATAAATAAAAGCTATTGTTAGTGTTATTCATTGTGGAGACTATCAAGGAGGAATGAATAAAGCAATCAAGGAACCAGAAATTTAGATTCTTTATGTCAGAAATTCTGGAAATGTTTATATAATCAAAGTACAGATTTAGAACTAGGAAGAGTCTTAGAGGTCATTGAGACTAACCAAAAGAGCATTGTGTTTAAAATGAAAGGATATAGATTTGCATCCCATACCTATTACTCCCTACCTGTGTGCCATTGGTTATCACTTTGGCTTTCTGAACTTCATTTTACCCATCTACTAAAAAGAATGAGAAGGTTAAATTCCATTATCTCTCAGTTCTATTTTGAATCTAGATCTCTTACCCTTATGATTCTATTTAATAAATGAGGAAAAAAATGCAAAAAGGATAATGACTTGTCAAAGGTCATTAAGTAATTAATAAAATTTGACAAGAATAGATCAAACACCTACTATATACATGACATGAAAAATATTGAAGGAAGCACCCAAAAAAATGCTATAATCTTATCCTTGTGGATCCTATAGCATACATGGAGAGAATATTTGAACACAAGAAATAGTTAAATAACAATGTAAGGCAGCATATAATTAAGTGGAAAAAATGACTAATATATATTATAATACATGTTATTTAGGAATCCACAGAAGGGGAGATTACTGTGGACTACAGTGATTGATTGAGGAAGGATTTTGTGGATAAATACAATTTAATCTGAGTTTTGGAGAATAGGTTAAAGATTTGGATAGCCACAGGGATTAAGAGCAGGCATTTGAAATGAGAAAAATGACATAAGCAAACGCTCTGAATTGGGGAATAACAAGGAGGCTGACTTGGTGGGAGCCAAGGGTTTTCCTTGGGGACAAGATAGCATGATTATGGAAGGACACAAATATTAAGGAGAGAAGTCTGAATGTTATTCCGTAAGTCAATGAATGCAAAGCCACTAGAGTTTCTGAGCAAAGTGACATGGTGAGATTAGCATTTTGTAGAGAATAATTTGATAAAGAGGAGAGCCAGGGAGACCATTTAGGAGGCATGTCCAAGTTAGCAGGGTTGTGCTCCAAAAATTAACATGTTCAATCAGATATTTGGATTTTGGAATACACTTTCCCAGAGAAACAATATGTTCTACACAGTGGTTAGATTTCCTGGCCAGCCCACAAAAGTGTTTTTATCCCATAATGTAAGTGAAATATAGTATCACACTCATAGTACTATAGATTGAAACCACCATGTGGAATAAAGTTTCTTTGGGAAAATATATTTCAAGTTCCAAGTTGGGATGCTTGGAAAAAAAAATAATAACCCCCTCTCTCAATCCCTAGGATAGTGGGTTACAAGATCAGCATGAGTAAAAAGTGTGATAGAAACACCAAAAATATTACATGGGCAATTAGATTTAAAAAAAAAAAAAATCTACTCCCTATGCATCCAGATCTGTTCTTTTCTTTTTTCTTCTTTTAATTAGTTTAGGTTTGGGGGCAGCTAGGTGGCGCAATGGATAGAGCACCAGCCCTGAAGTGGGGAGAACCTGGGTTCAGATCTGGTCTCAGACACTTCCTAGCTGTGTGACCCTGGGCAAGTCACTTAACCCCAAATGCCTCAGCAAAAAGCAAAAAAAAAAAAAAAAAAAAAAATCCTAATTAGTTTAGGTTTTACAG